>JAPYYV010006784.1:0-15725 GCA_030522625.1 Copidosoma aretas | reverse complement strand
ACACCTGAAAACATCGAGTAGCAGGCTTGATGTGCATACCTATAGATACGAATCCGCTTGTTTACGTGCTGAGGTTAACTATCGCTCATCGCAAATACGGTCACCTTCTGGATTGAATATTTTATAATATTGCCTGGTAAACCCTAATATTCTTTACGTCATTTTAAAGCTCGCGATTTCTTCTATCTGTACCTAGTTTTTCAATAAGAGTTAAGGTATATTTAGGGAGATATAGGAACATAATTGATCAAAGTTTAATGGTCTCCATGCACATGCATGTTAAACGTTAAGTTTCAAGCAACTCGTTCGCAAAAATTTGCCTGGTGATATGGTTTGAACTTTCGAGAGATTATTCGTTTCATATCGAAGTACAGATCCCCTAAGTTTTAGTCATAGTTAAGGTAGTTCAATTTCGTGATGAGCTCCCCTAACAGAAAATAAAAAACTGTTTATTATGCAGATTTTTCACAGGAATACGGGAAAATAGTCTTCGGATGATAAAAAGAACAAAACATTTGTTTATTTAACAATTTATAGAAAATTGGCGAATTTTTTTTATAGGTTTTTGCTCATATCTCCGCTTTTATTGCTGCTAGAGACATTTTATAACCGCCAATCTTTTCATCGTAAAATTTTCTACAGATGAGATACGTTTAAAAATTTAATGCGTATTGTTTATATCATATTAATTGCAGAAAAGTGCGAAAAAAAAAATTTTTTGATCGAAAATCGTTACAGTTACGTAAAACAAAATTTGCTTGATAAATCTTGAAGTCACACTAAGCATTAGTAGCTCTCAACTAACTGTACAACAACCATTTTGCAGGTTTGCAAAGTGTTGCATGGTTTTTTGTAAATTTATCTTTTAAAGGTAGACTTTGAGGATCTATTTAACAAGTACGTCATAATACATTGTAACTTGGCCTTGATACACAAATGTCTCGTATGCATTTTAATATTTTGTTTTCAAACCGATGTCATTTTGTTCGTTGTAAAAAAACACAATGAAAAGAAAATTATTTTAAGTCACTCTAAAGCCAAGTTATATAAAAATGACATTTTTTGCAATTACAGCTAATTTTCAAAATACTTTAACTTGAAAAAATTACCATATATTCTTCAAGTATTATGATATAAAGTTATCAAAACGTTTTTACCATATCTTGTATGGTTTTTCCAGAAAAAAATTCAAGAAAATGCCATCTTCCGAGCTAACGCTTGTTTTGCGCCCTCATCTCCTGCACCACCAACGAACACTTGACGGCAGAGTAGTTGTATGGCATAGTTACCGACTGATTGATTATTACATGAAACTTATGAAATTATATTTGACAATCACGTTATAGATAGACTTCATGATAATAACGTTTTATTGCTACAATGGCGGTAAATAAGTTCATTTTCTTTATGAAAAGGATTATTTTGAGGTATTAAAATTCTTACATACTTCAAACTTTGGCAGGATCCTCCAATCTCTATTAAATAAAATCACATGTAATCACACCCTTAGATGAGTAAAACTGTTTGTCTTGGTTACGTGCTTGTTTTCTCGTCTATTCTAGCGCTCTTACAGCGATCGTAAAGGTGTATGCATTTACCATTCATTCAATTTACAGAAAAACAATTTTGACTTTTACTTAATATATTATATACTCATTCATTTAATTTTTTTTTTATTATTTCCAGTGTATATTTTACATTATGTCTGTGAATAGCGTCAAACACTGTCCGTCAGTTTGTGGGGTGCTAGCGAGGGGCGGGAGGGGTGGGGGGGGGGGGTTAGGGTGCAAAACGAGCGTTAGCTTTAAAGATGGAATTTTATTGATTTTTTTTTTTAGAAAAATACAAAACATATCGTAAAAATGTTTCTGTAACTTTATAGCATAATACTTGAAGAACATAATATATGGTAACTTAACAAGGGGAAATATTGTGCAATTTGTCTATAATTCCAAGAAACGTTATTTTCATGCTACTCGGCTTCGGAGTAAGCTAGAACATTTTTTTTGTTTCAAATTGTGTATATTTTAAGACGAATAAAATGCTATCAGTTTGTAAACAAAATATTCAAAAAAGGTCGAGATTTGTTTATATTGAACAATTGTTTTTGACTGGAAGAGTCGTCAAAAATGAAGATAAAAATTTTTTTTGCTGTTTGATTATACATACAGAAGACTGATTGTAATGTGGTTATTGGACCCAAATAACGATAAATTATGACGAACTTTTTAAATAAGACCTTAAAGTTTCACTATCAAAAATTAATTTACAAAAAATTACGCAATACTTCCAAAATCTGTAAAATAGTTTTTATAAAGTTAGTTAAGCGCAAATAATTCTCAGTGTGACATCAAAATTCTTTTGGTTACATTTGGTAACGTGGGAAAGGAGGGGTCAGAGCCATTCTTATGTGATGTTTCATGACGTAAATCTAAACTTTATAGTCACTACTCGGGTTACCCTTTTTTTGCATGCAGGTATTGAAAAAAAGTAAATAAACACAATAAAAACAAAAGTATGGAAGCTATGTTAGTAATTTATCCAAACTGGGTACTATCATCTGCATGCATTTGTTTAAACTTTTTTTTACGCTTTGTACTAAAAAATACACAAGTATGTAGTAAATATATAATTCATTCAAATAAATGAGTAGTGTTTAGGATTCCCAATGGCTGCTATTATACAGCCATCTATATCTGCCAAGATAACTAGTAGGTGATAGGCCATACACTTCCACCGAAGACTTGTTTTAAAAGTTCGTATTACGATTAAGACTGCGCACCTTTGTCAAGAATGTATCGTTCTTAGACCAATAGTTACTTAAATGTCATCGACTGCTCCAATAAAAACAGGTCGTTAAAAAGTGCTCTAGTATCTATAGATGTGAGCTTAGAGTTTTAATCTCATGCTAATTTTCCAGCCAACTTATCAGCCTACTGCTTTATTCCACACGATCGCACTTTTGAGTATAGACTATTCAGTGGAGACGTCATGTAACTTATGTAAAGCAATAAAAGCCTATAGTATCGCTCTGCTACCATCATTTTTCGGTAAACTATTATGGAAAAAGGTCAACAGAGCAGTTGGAGCAGAAAAAGGGAAGGTAATAAACGAAGGTAAGGTGAGCGGAAAAAATTTGAAGAGACACACGGAGAAAAGGGCGAAAATATAATCAAAGGGAATACCAAAAGGTAAGGAATATAATTTTTTTTGGAAAATTAATCTTTTTAAAAAGCTGTTCATTTATTGATATACCGCATAAACCGACAATAAGCATATTCATTACCGATGTTTCATATCAAAAACTGTCAACTGGGTATCATGACGATAGAAGTAAGAAATCTTGACAAAAAAATTTGTAATATAGTTTTCGACTAATTAGTCATTAGTACCTGTTAATTATTATGTTCTTAAAGAATCAGCATTTTGCATGAAAATCTATTTCGTCCGTCAAATAGATTATCAAAAAATATTTGACAAGTGTCTCTTCTTTTAGCACACAAGCAAAATTTGAAGAGAGTAGAGAACATCAAAGTTCAGGAGTGGGGGTAAAATGACGTCACGATTGTCCATAGACAACGGACAATTGTGACGTCATCAGTCTCACCCCTGCACTATTAAGCCCTCTATCTCTGTCAGTTTTTAGGTATGTAAAACAAGAAGAAATACGTGTCTAATATTTTTTCATAATCCATCTGACGGACCAAATAGAATACAAAAATTTTTTCGATGCTATATCCCAATTAGCTATTCTCTCTCTCAATGCTGATTATTAGGCAGAACAATTATTTTTCTTCAAAGCAACCTTTTTGAGGTACAAATTATCGCTAAAGTGTAATCATGAAAATTGTATCCTTACTTTGCTATCATGGATTAGCCAAGAATTCAGGTCATATTAAGCATACAGAGGTAGGTGATATTCGGCGAGAAAACCTTAAAGATGCTATCCAGATTGATGGTCTTCAGGACACAAAGCAAAAGTTACTTGAAAGATTTAGAGTTGAAGTCGACGATATTACAGACTATCCACCTTTTGAGCTCCCAATATAGGTCACCACTTGCCCTCATTACAATGGGGCCTACAAGTTAATGGGTTCTCTTTATATTGTCAAGCGCATGGGAAAGTTTTACTTTCACATGGATTAGAAAGTTGTTAGCGATGACGAGTAATAAACACAAAGTGTGGCTTTTTCCGAATATACATACAGAGAGAGAGAGAGAGAGAGAGAGAGAGAGAGAGAGAAGGGGAGAGAGAGAGAGAGAGGAAAATTATTGAAGAGTGAAAATTACTAATGTACCTCGCAGGTAAGGGCGTATTGTTAGAGTCCTTATCAATATAGTACAGTCAAAGGAGTTCTCAGAATCTTTGCGCATAGAAATAATGATTGATGGAGGGAGATTGATTTAATAACAGCTCATGTAATAGTACGAATAAAATAATATAATCGATGGAGGATGATGTACACAAAAACGGGTCGTATTACACAACATGAGAACTCTATGAGGTTCTGGATCACGGATCCAGACATCAAGTGACTCATGAACTCTGTGGGGATTCAGTAGCAGTAATCCAGAACTAGGGTTTCATAAAAGCAAAACAAATTAAATTTTGGAACAATATTGTATCGCACTTAAAAAATATTTAAAAAATCAACTTTGACTCAAGGTCAGACTTTTTTTGTTATGTATTGTCTTAATATTGTCAAATAACTTGCCAAATTTTTCATTGGATTCATTGGTACTAAATTGTTAATTAAATAAAAAAAAGGTTTCGGAAAAAACGACGTTTACAAAAGTATTCTACGATCTTTTCAAAATAATTAAATCAATATTTTACTAATACGATTTCCATAAAAATAGATACTTTTAGGTAATAATGATAAGTTTTAAGAAACAAAAAATTAATTTAGAAAACATTGTGTCTATGCTCTTTAAAATATAAATTGTACTAAAATAATAAAATTGTTAGAAGATAAACCGAAACTTTAAGTATAAACAAAATTAGCAACGAAATCTATGCCCAGTCCACTTAGACATCTTACTTATGTTTTTTATTGATTAATTTATTGGTGTTCATATTGAGACTACGTCAGAAAATTTTCATTCTCTCTATAAACGACATAATTTTATGGCTTTTCTGGCTGTTTTGAACGTACTTGAATGCTTTACCTATATATATCTAAGAATCATTGTCCAGACTTGTTGAGAGAGTTCCATTGATATTGTCTTCAGAATTTGATCCATGTATTTCATTACATATTGTCTTGAAATTCAAGTCAATACAATACAATGTCAGGATCACTCTTGACTCTTGTAAAGCCCTATCAATCACTCCCATAGCTTATCTACTGCATACAAATTTAGAACGGTGTTCGTTTATTCAATATAAATTATAATATACGCGCTTCTAAGTAAATTTGCGTGGAGGCATCCAGAAGAACGCGATGTCGTAATCAAAATTATGGCCGAGCTAGCTCCTTAAACTCTTAAAATTAGTTTATGGCAAAGTTTTTGTCACAAATACTAGGTTAATATGATATTCCACATCATCAAAAAAATTAGATATAACTGCTTCCAATAACTCAGTAAAAATTTCCTATTCTTCTGCTCATAAATTAAGATTATTATGGCGAAAGAAGACTACAAAGTTAGTTAAAAAAAGATATGAAGAGGAGATTTTTTGAAGATGAAATAATTATTGTACAATTAGTCATACGCTACTGTGGATAAGCACTGATTCCCAAGCTTTTAGTTTAAACTATGCTCTTTTCTTGGATAGTATAGAATATTGATATTTTTACAAATATCAAGAATTAGAAACGAAACAGAAAATATATTTGTAAAATAGAAAATTCGTATTGAAAACCTTATTACGGTCCTAAGGTACAGTTTTACTTCAGACCACTATAAACATATGAATGAAAAAATTTAAAGCCGTGAATAATTAAGATAGTTTAACGGTATCCTGGAAAATGATGAATTTTCGAATAAATTTTGTTTCGTTGATATAAAAAAATAACGTATTAGAATGATTTAAATAGAAAACTAAGCTATTTTGATGCTCTATAACATGCAGTGATTTAAAAAAATTTAACCTAGATCCATTAACCAAAGATATCGCCAGAACTGTTTTTTAAAAATTAACAAATTGTCATAACAACTTTAAGATGGTATAAAAGTGAATAGTCATTTCCAAGCCTAGGGCAGGAAAGTAAGAAGTTTAGATAAACGCATGCATATTGTTTCTGAAGGCGAAGCCGAGGGTAACAGACAGGCAATCTTAGCATTTGTTACTTACGCCTATGATGCTTATGTTAAAATAAACACCTCGCCTTGACCTCTAGTTATACATTACTGCCCGCACAGCAGGCCAGATCGTGGAAAAAACAATTAAATTCCCGCTTTACATGTTAATTTGGCTAAATTTACATTTTCAAACAGTTAAAAGTGCCTTAATTAGTCTACTACAACGATCTGAATCCCTTAAATGGTGAGAATACATCACGAAATTGTACCATTGCCTATAATGTTAGAAAAATCAGAAAATTTACAAAAACTGAACTCTACGCTGAAATAAATTTAAAAAAAAATTTCCTTTTATATAGCAATATATATTATATAGTACTATCAAAAAATTGTCCAATTTAACTAATATCAACAAAAAAAGATGAAAATTTACAGATGTACAGCATAATAGGAATATATATCAATAGATGTATATTCGCTTAAAAAAGATATATACATTACCATTATGCAGTATGTGTTAACTTTCATTTTTTCGTCAATATTAGTAAAATAGTAAAATTTTTCATTCGTCCTATATAATATACATATGTATATAAATACATGCACATATGTACATATATATATTAAAATGTGAGCAATGCAATGCAATTAATACGATTGTGCAATTCTAATAAACCTAAGAAATATTAAATATGAAATTAAGCTCAAAATCATTTTCATTGCAAAATGTTAGTTAAAAATAATACAATCAAAAATTTTATAATTGAATAATAAAATATACAATAATATTAGTATGTTTAATCAAATACGGCAATGTACGGTACCTCAAAAACTTTTTGAACAATTGAATCTTTAAAGTTGTTTTAGTTTCAAATTCCATTGTTCGTGAACTTTAGAGCTGATCAAGTTAAGTGTTCAACTGCTACTTATACGTAATGTAAACTAAATTTTGATGAATTTTAGGCATTGTAATTGTATTACAATAATAGTTATTCAAACAGAACGAAAAAGAATATTTTTGTGGTTTTTGTCATTTGCAACCGGACTATTAGTCGGAGAAGAATTTTTGTTTTCAATTGTAGACAATTAAGTGCGCTAAAACTATTAAATAAAACATTTTTTTACGGCTCTTTGTTTTTCTTACATTGAACGCTAACTGAAAAAAAAACTGATTTACGGCAGTAAGTTGTTAATAACTTTAAATGCGATGATACATTACTATTTTAAAATATTTTTGCAACACAAAACAATATCTATCAGCGATTAAAAATTTTTTTTTAAATTTAGTATTATTCAAGTAATTTTGTCCATGCACCCCCCCGCACCCAAAAAAATGCATGGAAAAAATAATAAAGCTATAATGTAGAATACCTTATTGTAGCTTCCTTCTTTTCATAATCCTCTGTCCTAATATTTTTTTTTTTCTCTATTATCTTGATTAGCTACAGTATTTTTATACCGTTTCTTCTATACATATTTTTATCTACATTTTCCAAAACGTCTGTAAGTCATATAGACAGGTAAGCTAAACTTTTTTTTTGTTATTACTTATATCATTCTAAAAAATTCTTAAAACAATACCCATAAGTATACGACATACTATAAATCTGTGTAATGAATAAAATTGTGTATCATGATAAAACAATAACAACCGTATAACTCATGGACATAAGTCTTTTTGTAAAACCATGAAAATGTGCCGTATTTCAAAAATTACTAAAATATTGAAATATAAACTGTTAAGTAGTAATGATTGTTTTATATAAGAAAATTTACCTTAAAACGCCAGGACAATCGATCATGAAAAATTTAAGATCACTTATTCATATAATTACAAGAATTTGTTTATGATCATAATTTAACTGAACATATGATGATTCAAACATTTTTTACAAAAACTATTTCTTCAAAGTTATCTGATTTTTGTAAAAAAAAAGTTTCCTTAGGTGCAGGTAAATTAAAAGATTTACATTAACAAGACTTTTCATCTAAACTATTTTTCGATGTAAAAATCATGCGAAAAATTGTCTTAATTAATAAAGCAACATGACAGTAGTTTCTTCTTTAAAAACAATCAATTTGAGTATAATATTACATCAATCAAATAGCCTTATAAGAATCTTTGAATGATTTATGACAAATAATATTATATGTTCTTAAATCTTTAATTAATGTAACTCCTTTACATTATTTATCATGAGTTTTAGAGAGAAGCATTCATTATCTTTTTGAGATACAATATTTATCTGTCCAATAGCATTGTTTTTCATTTTCTTCTTCCTGTTTTCCCAAATTTCCAATTTTTCACAAAAAAATAGTTATCTGGAATATTTACGTACTTTAATGATTTTTCAAAATTATTTGTCTTATTCAATTTAAACCAAGCTGTAATATGTTTTCCTATTTTTCAAAGAACTTTGAATTCTGTTCTCTTCAAAAATTACTTTTAGTTTGTATGATAAACATAATTGTTGTAGTGATAATAATATGCTAAACAAAATATGAAAACTATCAAAATAAGAACATAGAAAGAGTATTGAATAATAAATTTCATATAAGATATAATAGAAATGAAAGAGAAAACAGAAAAAAAAAATATTTTAGTTATATAGAGAATATAAAAATGGGAGGTTTTTGAACATTTAACCGCCATCTTGGATCTGCCATTTTAAAAATCATGATTCAGGTAATTTAATACTAATCAGGAAGCCCATTTCTTTCCAAACACATATTTTTAAATTATTTAATGGGCTTCTTTACTTGGCAGATTTTTCTATCTTCTTGCTAGTAAAGTCAATTATGAACCTATTTTTTTATGGTTAGAAAAAAAATTATGTCACTAAAGAAAAATCTAATTTATATTTATTTATTGCATTATTTCAAACTAATAATATTTATGTGTAGTAATAGTAACTGAAGTTTTTTCAGATAGTACAGTGTTATTTGAACTATTTTCAGATTGTGGGGGCCATATTAGATTAACATAATCAGAGATCGATAGGCGATACTCGGCAAATAAAACTAGAGGAAAAAACCTGAATTTTTAGCCCAAAATCAATTTCTTAGACACAATAGAATTTCAGGTAAAGGGGGTATTTTGTAGAAAAAGAGTGATTTTTTAGCGATTCCCAGATTTTGGGTGCCATATTGGTCTTACAGAATCAGAAATTGATAGGTGCCACCAGCAAATAAAACTAGATAGTAAGACATAAATTTTAAGCCCAAAATTTGTTTACCTACACTTATTTCAACGTTAAGGTGAGTTTTTGTAATTTTTCTAATTTTTTTGACATTGCAGGCAATGGAACGATTTTATTACATGCTTTACCATTGAAGGGACTTGATTTGTTGTAGTTGACTAACTAAGGAACTTTTTATCGTTTAAAATGTAAATTCAACCAAATTACCATGTAAAGACGGGATTAGTATCGTGTTTTTTACAATCCGGACTACTGCGCACTGTACGCCACGCTGCACAGTGGTAATAAAGCAAATCACTCGGAGGGCACAATCCTTGACAAATTTAATTAATTAATGCATAGCGAGTAGTAATAGTCACTTTTAGGCTAGGTGTAGGTAAATTATTTTATGTGAAACAAAATTTGACGGAGATACAAGCGTTTCAAAGTATTGCATTGAATCATAAACGTAGTAGTGATTATAACCTCAGTGACGCCATTTTACCCCCTTCCGTAAATTTCATCACGCTATGTCTCCATCGGTTTTTGTTTGTATAAAGAAATAAAAAATACGTACATAATTTTTTTTGAAAATCTAGCTGACGGACCAATTGGAATTTTTGTATGGAAAAACTCAATTACGAGATTGAAATAACTAATGTTCTGGCTCTGAGCCAACCTAATATCTTAATATTAAAACCAAATTATCATCGTGCATATACAGCACTAAATTTGTAATAATTAATAAAGATAGTTGACATTTAATAGCAACGAAATTAGTTCCAGACCGAAGAAAGATATTTAAAGTGTTAAAAAAATTATTTTCTTTAATTTTGCACATTGCATGATCAGGTTCTGTTAAGTATAAACACAAATTAAATAAAACTTATGGATCATTTTCCTTTTTTATCCGATTCTAATTTTTCAAAGCTTGTATTCGTCCTTTAACGATTTTAGATAAAGTTATTGTAGAAATTTTTGAATATCTGTAGTATGTTAAAAGTTAAGTACTATTGTTTATACGTTTTACAAGCTTTTGTATGAACAATATCCAACCTTTGACGCACTGCATATTTTCGAAAATTCCACAATATGCAAAATGCAGAGAAAAAAATTGTTTTATGTTTTTAAGTATCCTTTTTTGGTATTGTATTAACGTCCCTGCTACTAAATTTTAACCATCTACTTTATCAATTATAACAAATTTGGTACTATACGTGTGTTATTCGCCTCCTTAAGATTAAGATAGTAAAATTTTGAAACAAAGTACAGGCAATACTGAAAATGAATTATTCACAGCAATGAGTACGATGAAGATTGATTTTTGATATTGTCAAATGTTCTGCATAACTCTAGTAGTTTGTACTTTAAAAAAAGGAATACTTAAAATTATTCTTGCATAAACAACATTTGTCTAACTGTTCAATGAAGTAAACTATTATGTAATCACCAAGAAGAACGTATCATTAAGAATATTTCATAAATATTTATTGTTCCAAGTATCTGTGAAATCTAAGAAAAATTAACAATTATTAGGGTCAAGGTGTTAGAATTGTTGCACAAGTAATTTGTATTTAAATGAAAATTCAATATTTCTACGTTGCAGTCTAAAATAGATCTAAAGAAATTATTCCATTAGCAACATATACACTTATTGAGAAACCACTTGAAAGATTTGCGTTTAAGTTGATTTTTGTGGAGCATCAGTATTTTTATATTTCAGAAATAAATATTAATTATGTGCATTAAAAAAAGTTTAAATGCGTATACACCATGCAAATGTGTATCATACGTAGCCGAAAAATAATAATCCGTCACTATTTTATCAACTCTCTCATCAAGTAGTCAAATAGTTCATAATTCTGATAAAATAATATTAGTTAATAATTTAGCAGTGATTCCTATTGACTCTTGCTTATTTGTCTTGTATATTTGTTTCTCGTGATCGTTATCAAAATCAAAATAATTTTTCCAAATCTTGTATTGCACCCTATATTTAAAGGCTATAAATTTACAACTATATAATACAGCTTATCTACAAAAATATTAAAACGATCCTGAAAAAAAAATTACCATGCTTTCGTCGTTCATGTTAGAGTTCAGCACTAAGCTTTTTTCAAAACTTGCTGTTTGATCCTCATCAACACCAACAAGATAACCTAAACCAGTGTCTTCATCAAACGTACCCTCAAACGTTGAAAAAGTATCAAACTTATGAACACTTATAGGCCTTGCAGATTTTTGTTGAGTTTGAGCACGTGTATTATTTTCAAGTCTATCAGTATCCAAAGTATCAGTAATCTTCACTTGAGTAACGTCTAAATTTTCCCCACAAACGACTGAAAAATGTTCTAGTCTCCGTTGAAAAATTGCACGTTTTTCTTCGAGTGACAAGGTTTTTTTTTTTTTTTCTGATTGTAGCACTGATTTATGTTGTGATATATTCGGAAGTAAACAATTACAAGGACTTAAATGATTAGATGTTTCTGTGGCTGTTAAAAAAGACGACTTATGCTCTATAAAAGTAATCCTCCCATCATACGGTGGAGACTCAATCTTATTTTTTAACTCAGCCAGCGAGCTATCCTCTGGAGGACTAGAAAATATTCGCATCGATGGCTGACTTGGCCATACCTGGTCGCTACACTCTCGCTTGTAATGCTCAAATAGTGAAATATATCCACGCAATTTACCAAGCTTTAAAGATTGTTTTTGTCTTTCCTTTTCCATTAGATTGTAAGTGAAATTTTTTATTTTTGAAAACTTTGCAAGTACACAAAAGTTTTTTTGATGACTGAAGTAATGATTATCATAGAAATAACAATTTAGATCTGCTGTATCTCAAGTCTACTTTTATTTTGAAAATCCAAAGAAGTAACCTTCTTTTCTTTTTATTAGAATTTTTATGAAGAGTGGAAGTTCCTCTGCCTTCAAATATCTAATTGACGGTTGTAATTTTTTTTTATCTTGCAAACAGAAATAATTATTGAGGACGTTATTCACTCATTTCTACTGAAATCGTAAGCTCTAAAACAGAGAAAGCTCATAATATTCCTTGAATAGTTCAAGCTCAAGAAACTAGAACATGATTGCAAAACCACAGGATAAACTTTGTATACATAGTGGGATTTTCTTTTCACCGTATACATAACAGCTATTACGTTTGGATAGCCTTCTGACTCTTTCTCTGTATTTTCTCTGTTGTAAGTAAATCCAAAAGAGAAAGAAATGGAAATCTGAAAATCTTACGATTCGTACTCATAAATCCTTATATATAAAAGATCATTTTTGAACTTACACACTAGTAAATCTAAAACACATTTCAGAAAACACAGGACACCTCATTATTCTCTATTTTAGTATGTATGCTAGATAACCTGCTAATATAAGTAAATTGTTATAGATTGTTCGTTATACAAGTCAGTAATATATATTGTACTGACTTACAACTTCATCATTCTATGCAGTTATGATTAAGTATGTTGCGCGTCGATCAATAACAGTGCTTACGTACATAGGTATGTTCTATTAAATTATTTCTAGGAGAAACATATCCTTATGAATAGTTACATGCAACGTAATGCTATACAAAATTTCATGTAAAAACCTCCACCTGTATTGTCTATATTGTGTATAGTAAATAATTTGCTCTCATTCTGCATTCTTTCGATGTATACTTACCTTGTACTAATCACTAGATATATGAATTAAATTACACGATTAACTTAAACTATGGCTACCGAAATTATTAATATACATTTCTAATAGCTGTGGCGTAAAACAGTCAGGGCGTTATATTTTGCCTTACGTTGACCTTTTTTTAATTCTAGAATAATTTGAAACAATATCTTTCACTAATAATTTTATGAAATGTGTTAACACTAAAATTTTATTCTAGATTGCAAGTTATTACAATATTATTTATGATCATCCGCATTTAATACTTTTATCAAAAAACATTATTACTATAGATATAATGTCAAATTTTTGGGATGATAATAAAAAATGTATCAATAATTTTATATTTTCACACTACAATAAGGTAAAATATATTTAATTTTGTCCAGTTTTAGTATGTTATAATAATTTTTAACAGTAAAAATATGTACGTTTGTTACTGATGTACATAATGAACTTATAGTACAAACATGAAATGACACCATAATTTCCATAGTCAGTTTATAGTATTGGGATGCAAATAAATTTAAAAGATTAAATATTTAAAATGTAGTTTTATTTAACTTTATTGAAGTCCTCTCATTTTCGAAAAATCTGTGCAATTCATCTACATTATTGCAGATGAGAGAAAAGAATAAAGTAAAGTGCTGAGCCAATAATAGCGATAAAACAGGTTTAAACCGATCCGAAAACTGATGTTTACTGTTGTACCACGCAGTTGGGTTATTCCGCCAAAACGTGCACTATTGGTGTCCTGGTGTTGAGCACAGAAGTGAGAATGAAATAGGTGATAATATGGGTATCTAAGAACATTTCCTATTAGTACCCAACAGTTGCATACCATAAAACCAGATTTTAAAATGTACCCATCGATCTACAGATCATGTAAGGGTCAAAATGTCAGTTCCATAGCCTGCCTAAATCGGAAATTCTGCTATAACATATTATGGTGAGCGAAAACAAGCAAATTGAACGCTCTTTTGAGTAAATACTTTATAATCTAGACCTTTATCTTGAAGTTTTTATAAGCTTTAGGTCAGCAGAAACAAACCCTACCGTCATAAACTGTTACTTTTTGCCCACAGATTTGCATAAAAAATTTTGCATTGACTATCATAGCATTTTCCAGTCACTCTACACTCATTTTGAACCTTCAAAACACCTGGCTTTCATAGTTTGGATATCTATGTATTAAATACATTCGATAGGACTATCAAAAGTTCGACGATCCGATGGCACCAGCTGATTTCTCCATCGAAATCCACTTTATTCAAAAATTCGGTCAGTTCTGTAATCACATGGAACCACTGGTTGAATATATTTTTTCCTTTCGTAAAGTAGATTATTCCAAAGAATATAGTAGCTACGAGTTCTTTTTTTCTGAAAAGCCATAATATTCAATCGCAAATAGATGGGAGTGTTTCAAAGACAACCACACTATTTTCAATAAATAGAAAAAATTGCGAAAAACTTTTTTTCTGCTCTGCACCGTGGAAAAGTATCCGTAATATGATCCCGCCATACGATTCCAGCTCATCGCTTGACATGTACGTAAGTAAGTACGGTAATAGTGCATTTATGAATTCACAAGTGCAGGATTTAATTATTATCATTGAAAAATTGGCCATGTATACATTGACTAAATATAAAATAAATTCTTTTACAACGTTTTTCTCTTAAATCAATGGTTTTAGAGTAAAAAATTCTCAAAGATTGAAAATTTAGATGCATATGTATATGTTCTCAAACTTTATTTTTTTACTCGAAAACTATTAACTTTTGAGAAAAACGTTTAGGAAAAATTCGTCTCTATTTTTGTCCAGAAAATATCGGAATAAAAATTTTTTCGTCGAAAAGGCATTTTTTTATTGGTCTGGTGTAAGGGTGGTCACTTAAACAGCATCTGAGATAGTTGCAGATCAGAAATAATTTAGCATTCACTTCCAATATTGTAATAATGACGAATAACGTACAAAGGTTCAGTGAAACACACTTCCAAAAGTCCAAAATATTTTATGTAAATAGTAGAAGTTTCGCCAGAACGACCCACTTGTATATCTTTGGTTAGGTGTGAAATCTATTATGAAAGGTCACTTGTTGTAATAATATGGTTTATTATAGGGCTTAAGAAAGTAGATAAGCTATGCTGGTACCAACTCATGCTGCTACC
Source organism: Copidosoma aretas (assembly GCA_030522625.1). Classification (NCBI taxonomy): domain Eukaryota; kingdom Metazoa; phylum Arthropoda; class Insecta; order Hymenoptera; family Encyrtidae; genus Copidosoma; species Copidosoma aretas. The sequence continues at coordinate 452 of JAPYYV010006784.1, read as the reverse complement.
AGGTCACCGCGGTTTTAGGTCACCCGCTATAGCCCACCCGGTAGTGGTGGGTTGAGTTCCCCGTGCTATAGCACGAGCTCTGCCGTCGTGGCCATAGAGATATTATAGATAGAGTACATCGAGCTACTTGTCTATCTCTCTCTCTGGAGTCGCTGCTGATTGGCTACAGATGTTTTACATACAGAGTGTTCTGTTATCTAGCCCGGAAAACTACACTACGAGATTAAGCTGATAAAAAGCTCTCGAAAAGCTCTGGACCATATCTCAATTTGATGCATAAATTCCGAGATATTGTTAATTTAAACATGGAAGAATCTGTCCAATCACAGAGCACTATGACTCAGGAGGCGGGAACTTGACAGCGCTGTGGGCGTTTACTTAGCTGTCCACTTTTGAGAAGGAGGGAACAGTGAGTATATCAGAGTACAGTGTTACCGACTGCAGAGATCTGA
>JAPYYV010006783.1:11140-25132 GCA_030522625.1 Copidosoma aretas | reverse complement strand
TTTTCTTGCCTTCCTCGATGTTTTCCCTCGCTTCGCTCGGGCAAACAACTTCGAGGAAGGCAGGAATACGTCCCTAGCACCAGGGTGGTAATATACTATGTCGTCATGCCCCCCGTCCTTTATATGGACTACGTAGTTTATGGACGATCCCCCATTGGGGGCCCCTAATAGCGCTGGTATTGAATCATAATTGTGAACAGTATGTATGTATGTATGTACATTCGAAAATAGGATACATTCACTTGAGCACTTACAACCGTGTAATTAAATCAATATTATTTTCTTAAGAATTAAATAAATTTGTTGTCATTTCAATGCTGAAAATAGATATTGGGAAAACACATTGCTATAAATAAATAGACAAGTAGTACTTAAAAATTTAAATGGGTATTTAATTATTACAAATTCGAATGAATGATTTTCGATAGTATTTAATATAACATCATGTATCAAAACAGTTGAATATATTTCAACAGAAAGATTCTTTGTGCAGATTTCTTACGTTAAAAATGTTTTTTTATTTTCTTAAAACTCATCGCAGTTACAAAAATGAAAAAAATATCGTTACTTTGGCTCTAATGATTATTTCGTAGAATAATTTGCAATCACAGTTTATAAGAAATTTTTTTTAAATGTTCTATTTTTTATGATGAATCTTATTAATGTATAAATATACAGAAACAAAAAAAGGGATAAGTTATGGCGTAACAGAAGAACTTAACATAATAATGATGCAACAATTTTCTAATAATAAGCAAATAACTAAAATATTTTGTAAATAAAAACAATTAGAATAACAGTAGCTCTTTTTTTTATACGAAGTACTGGATCAACTAGCACTAGTTCTTATGATAAAATTATAATGATATTAATTTAAAAGCGAGAACAGTAGAAGCTCTGGGTTAACTGGTATAAATACAAAGTATCACTTGCGTTTTTAATTAATCGTCTAATTTTCAATAAACAGGTAACGAAAAAAAAATTTTCAGGGAATGTTGACATTACTCGTTTACATTCTGTTAATCGAATTTTCGTTGAATCATGTATAAAAACAAATAAATCTATACTGCGTGTACAGAAATGTATCAAAATTCATACGAAGGCTCGTTGGAAAAATATTACATACCCCGTAACATAACGTAGAGTTACAAAAATTTTGAATATTGCGTTTTATGATATGTATGTATGTACATATGCAGTTTGCGGTTAAATAGAAGAATCGAGGATTTTCTTATACTTTTCCTAAGCCAAATGGCCACAGACCAACCGGCCCAGACATCACCCAAAGGGTGACTAGGTAGCCTTGCTTGAACGAGTTGCCGAATCCACCGTCACATTGTAAGCATAAGAGTTGTAAATACATACTGAAATTTTCCAGATTTTTTCTACAGTTTACGAAGTTACATAATATGTTTTTTATATACATTTCAATGATACATTTTTTTTTAAAGTTACATATGTCAGTTAATTATTTCTTCTATCGCATATTAATATATTCATCGTTATAATTATTTTTTAAATGTGTATCAATGCAGTGTAGGAATATCAGAGAAAAATTCTTTTTAATCTTTAAAAAATATTAAAGTATGTGTTGATCCTACAAAATACATGATCAAAACGCGAGTTAGTGAACATTAATATAAGGACTATCTGATTACAATAATATAAAAAAATGTATAAGGATAAAAAAAATTAGATAAAGAAAAGGCACGACTGATCGAACGTTTATACATATAACATGTAAACGAGCAGTTATCTAAAAAAAAGTATACATATGATTAATAAAATTACATGTACATACAGTAAATTCTTCTGAAATTTAGATACATGAACTATCTGTGCACAAGTATAATTTTTCCTCTTGTTATTAAATTTATCAAATATACACATGCATTTTGTCGCTTCAAATACTCGAAAATAATGTTCAGCAATCGCTCGTTTGTAAAAAATTTTCTCGCGTATCACTCTTTTTTAAAGTATATTTTTATCACTTTACTTATACCTGTTAAATTTTTTTTTTTAAGGAATAGAAAATAAAAATATATGTACAAACGAAATTCTTTTTTACTTGTCCATATGAGGTTACCAAAAATTATTGTTTGATACATATTTATTACATTGTATCGATTATAATGTAAAATCCGTCTTATCAATCGCATTAGTAAATTCAAGTGGGAGACATCTGTATATACATTCTTCGTTATTTTAGCTAGAATGGTTATTATCTCTCGCCTCTTAGCAATAAATAATTTAATTCAGATAAATATATGTTACCCAGTGTTATGAAAGCTTAGAACTTTTTTTCTTAACAATAAAGAAAAAATACACGCCAAAATAAACCAAGAATGAACAACAAAGGCGAGCGCTCGAGGAACGTGGTGGCTATGATGAGGATGTAAGTATATTTAAGCCAAAATAATAAATTTTTTTTAATGTTTCTTATTTTTTGTTTTTTAATTTCCAGATGCACAATGCAAATAATAGCCTTCTCTTGTAGATACTACACAAACGAGAAGATATTGTTCGCGTTGTTAGACCTGCAAAGAGCGAGCAAGACTATAAAAGCTGCTCGATACATACAAGTTCAACCGATTGAAAGTTACGTAACGTATGACTTGGAAATATGAAGATTAGGGTACTGCACTGTACAATTAATGTTGGATCCACAAATATTAGAAAAATGTTAATGATCGCCATGGAAATAATGATGAAGTTAATGGCAATGTTAAGTGTGTCAATTTAAAGCGTGAATACTGGTGTGGAATGCATACGTATGTCATGAATTATGAAGAAATTAATGGCAAAGACTTCTAAAAATTTCGATCTAATTTTTCATGTAAAATGTGCACAAGTGATAGAAAATATTATTATTAGTTGAATGGAATGCATTAAGTATCAAAAGTATCATACGTTTTCGTAGCTGTTCGAATCAGTGCTTTTTACTCAATTATTTTCATGCAACGTATATTGTCCCTTATTTATTAAAGTAAGGTACCTAAACCCATTCAGCAATATATATTTATACTGCTGTTTCTTTCAGACTTATGTTACGACTTATGTTACGATAAAACAACGATTCAAAGAAAACCACACGACCTTCCCAATCTATAAATCAAACAGTAAACTTAAATATTTTATATTTGAACTTCAGAGACAAATAAATTGTATAACGCGGATGTTAAAAAAAAAAAACTTAAAAATATCTTCCTGAACGTTTTTTTTTTTTTTTTTTTTTAGTACATTAGAAATAATTATTTTCAGGATTTCGCTGCGATTGCCAATGTTTATATTGAAATCCAGTTTTTCAAAAAAGAGGGCGGCGATGGCAAAATTGTCGCTGTATCACGGGCAGAAAAAAACTGTTCTGAAAATCCAAGCCCACACTGGGGAATGGCTTTAGCGATGCGAGACCGAGAAATGACTATTGTCAATATACTTTCCTCAGTTTCTGAAATAGTAAGAAAGAGGCACGCGCATCCAGTCGACGAGGCTGGCTGAGGCTCATATGGAGCCACTGCTGTCCCCAGGAAAGACCATCATGTGCTCGGCACTGTAAGAAGCCGTGGGCGAGCTTCTCGCGTCGAGGGATGCCCGACTAGCTGAACTGAAGCTGCTGGAACTCAAGTCCTCACAACTCGCTAGCGACTGATTGCCACCTACAAATGTTATGGTTACTGGTAAATTTTTTTCACGTAAGGGATTTATCATTAATTTTTTTTTTCTTTGTTTTTCCAATTTTAGTCTCGAAAATTTTGCTACTGCGCAACATAATCGTCGGGATAATAATCACGAAACAATCCTTGGTTTTTTAATCACTTTATTTTCACTCAATTATTTTGCTTCGTTATCACATGTATTCTCAAATGACGTCTTTTCCGTCTCTCGTTTTCACACATTTTTTTTTTGTATTTACCCTTTACAAATACATAATTAATAAATCTATGCAGATACGCTCAGAGAATATTTTACATGATTCCATTTCCTTCTATAATCATCTTATTTTATTACACTTTTACAACAATATTTCTTTAATTTTTTTGACTTTACTTTAATGAACGATTGCATTAGTTAGGTATCTCAAACTTCTAATGATATTCTACTGATGTATTGCGATTTATGCACCTGAGGGACCTTGGTCGATATTAATAATATTAATAAGTATTACACGTACTTAAGCCAGAAAAAATATGTTAATTTTCAAGTTACAATGTTTAACAAAGTGAAATTTTATATCTCGTTAAGATCTACTCGTCATTAATCTCTATAACAATCCTAGCCTCGATAAATTTTTTTTCTGCACCAAGAGAAACATTGAAGAAATTAACAAAAAATCGCTTCAAGTTTTACTCGATAATCTAGCAAAGTACTTAATAAACATTATTACCTTATTCTTTTTTTTTTTTTTTTTTAATTTTTATATACGCGACTATTATGCGATTACAACTATTAAATATACAGGTCATTGCTTTTTTCACGTTACAATGATCGTGAACACTTGATTTTTGTCTATATGTTAAAGTACGTATAGAATAAAAGAGTCGATACCATTCGCCACGACTAATAATCTCAGACACATTTTTATTTTATTTGTATTTTTTTTATCAGTTTACTTTTTGCACACATACTCTCGCACAAACTAAAGATGAACCGAGAAAATGCGATCGCCAATTGCTGCTACATACATGCAGATATTGATACCTTTATGAGGTAATTTTTTTTTGTATGTAATAGGTATGCGGAGGTACCATCCAGTTTAAAAAATGTTTGTTTCTTGAGGTACGTATGCGTTTAATGTGAAATTTTTTTTTGCATACCAGCAATCGTACGCTTACAATGAATTAACGCATAATTATGAATTGTTGAATTAAATACAATTTTATTATAATACGTCTGAATAGGTATTCCGTAATAAGAGTATTTTGAACTTTTTTTTATTTCCTTTGTTTTAATGTCGCACGAAGCGCACTTACAATAATAACTTTATATAATTCTTTGTACTCGCAAACCACTTCATAACGTTTAAAGTGTTTTTCTCTCCCTTTCTTTCTCTTGTTATCGTTTCATTCCCCATCTCGACACGTACACCGACATAGAGGCAATACAAGCTTATAAAAGCTTTTGCTTCCGTTAGAAAAGTGGTAACGAGCTCATAAATATTATGTGTGCGTTCTTTATTATTAATATCATTTTAATACATAGTGAAGTTAATGTAAATGACAACTGTCGGAGGGGCATGGACATACGCACATGTAAGCATAAATATATCTATTACATATTTATGCTCGATTCTAGATTACCATGCACGTATAGAATTAAATATTGTCGAAGCTATTTCCACTTATTCATGAAAATTATAATGCAAATCAATTTTTTATTTCAAGTATTTTAAGAAGCTCAGCGAACATTTGGTTGTAATTCTTACAAATCATTCAATTTCACAATAAATAATGACGTTAAAAGCGAAACTTTTTTCAAAATTGTTTTTTTGTCATACTCATACATACATACTTACATGGGGTTGCTCCAGCGAAAATTCAGGGTACAATAAAAATTGTACGTACAACTATGCAACGTCAATAATTTTTAATGAAATGTGTGCAGCCTATTTTGAAAAGCCAGCTATTTATTTATAGAGCTCACAAGTTACCATTTTGAGATCATTACAAAACAAATAGGCTGCTCTGAAGTCAATTAAAGTAAGGCATGTTTAAAATATAATAGAAAATCTTAATCGATCTCAAAGAATCACGCAATTATCATTTATCATTCTCAAAATTTATACTTTGAAATATCTTATATTAATAAATAAATTAAAAAATAATGCGAGAAAAAAAAAACAATTTCGTGATTGTACAATTTTCAATTTGATCCAAAAACATGTTCAATTTGAAAGAGTTGCTGATTAAAATAGTAGTTGGTTAAGTAAAAATCATTAAAAATAATTTTTGTTTTCATTTCTACAATAATCAATAAAATTTATTTATAAAGCACTTTAAATTTTTTTGTACTTTGTCATTTTTTTTACTAACCTATTTGATTACGTATTTTTTTTCAATAATCAAAGTGCAAACAATAGATTAATCTGTGCAATCCTTAATATGTTTTTCTTAATGTAATAGACTGTCAGACGGACAAAAAATACTGCTGATACGTTCGGTAAAATAATATAAAATAAATTTGATTTAGTAATTTGCTAAAAGAACTCAAACATTATAAAGATGTTCAAATTCAATCTAATAAATATAAATATAAATGTATCGATAATTTAGAAAAAAGAAACTTTTTTCAATTAAAAATAAAAACAGGAGTATTTTGGAGTTGAGGAAAAAATGTTTGGACGCAAAAATTATAAGACTAAAAATTGTGTCTTGTAAAATAATTATCCAAGAGATACTAGTATAGATACTACTACTTTTCCATGAACACCTGATAATCCGATTATATAAAATTATTTAACGATCAATACAATCGTTTACATAATTAATGAAATATTAATTATTAATATTTAAAGTTTTCGTCGACGGTAGATGTACCCTTGTATTCACAACACAATGACCCATAAATTGCTTTCTCCGATCTGCGCTTACTTTATCTATCAATGCTTTAATTAAAAACACACACAAGCGCAAACGTCTTTGTTGCTAATCTAATATTATGAGTTGAAAAATCTTCACAACTTTTCTTCATTCTGAATAAGTATCATCACATTTGATTTGATCAATGGTATTCTTCTTATTCACATAAGATAACAACAACAGTGATTAGTGGACGCAACACAAATCCAAATTCCCGTGATGATTTACTTACCAATTGTACAATTTTTCTACGTTTTGAATATTTTTTACCTGTCGGTGCTGATTGAAGGGGGCACATTTCTACTTGCCTCAGTATGTAAAATTGTAAGTACATACGTATCACGGAAGCGATCGTTTTTATCATAATCGTAAACGACAATATGCGCGTTATCTGAGAAATTTTTTACTTCCGCTACCAAGATACGTATGGACCATTGTACCATATACAATTCGTGATATTAATTTTGAGGTAGATTTTCTTCACTACAACTTTGCTGTTACGATTGATAACACAGTTTGAGGAACATTGGTGATATCCTTGTCGATATTATCATTTGAGAGTGTAACATTGAACTTTTTTTTTCTTTTCTTCTTTTATCACAGCTACGAGAATAACAACTACACGACTTTACGAGCCATCCGCAAATCGAATATCCAAGACCAATGACTTTTGATAATCTCCTCGTTAAGACCACAGCAATAGATGAAATTTCGCTCGTCCGGATGAATTACACACAAAAACATCCACAGAATGACAAAATTTTTTTCACCGCTCCTATTCGAATTTCACGTCGCGCTCTCCAGCTTCTTCCAAATTCAATACGCGCCACAATATTAACAACCGATAAACTATCTGCTCGCCCTGCTCCCCACACTCTCCTCCTGCTAATCCACCCCTGTGACCTGCATAAAGAGAATGTAGAGGGCTAGCCCGGCCCTAGGTACGTCGACGCAGTCCTTTACTCATCTGCGCTTTTTTTTCTTTGAGCGGCTAGCTTTCTTGGACGACAGCGCACCGCCCATGACTACTGGCAGCAGTGACGCGCCACTGTCCCCGATGCCGCCGTTCTTCTCGCTCATCAACGAAATCAGCCGTTCTCTGCTGTCCGCACCCATACCACCAGTAACGACATCAGGACCAGCAGTGGCACCGTTGCCGCCACCACCGCCGCAACAGCTGCTCTCCTCCCCCTCCTCGGTGTCCATCGGGACCACGAGTGCCGCGCTATTGGCGTTGAAATCATCGTCCAGGGAGTTCGAGCGTTCCGCGAGTACGGCGAGCACGCCGAGCACCTTCGGCTCGGACTCGCTCTTTTTCCCCGAGTCCTCGGAATCGGGTATCTGCTTGACGGCTAACTCTTCGGCCAGAGTCGGCTCCTCGATGCTGCTGCTGCTGCTGCTCTTCTTGCGAGGCCTTTCTAGCTCGTACACGAGCGCCGGCTCCTCGTCGTCGGGCTCTTGGCACCTGGCGACCCTGTCGACGTTCTCCTTGTTCGCCTCGGCCTCGTCGTCGTCGGGGCTGCTCTCGAGCTCGAAGAACGGCTTTGGCATCACCGCCTCCGGGGACTCGGGCTTGTGCGCCATGCCACCACCGCTGCCACTGCCACTGCTGCTGCTCCTACGCCTCACGATCGAGCTCCACGATGACGAGCTCACCCCGACCTCGTCCCTGTCGGCTCGCTGTTCCGAGCCGCGATCCATCCGCCGGCGATCGGGCGAGACGCGCGGCGATGTAGGATTTGGCGGCTGTGGCTGCTGATGCCTCTTGCGGTGCTTGGACTTTTTCTTCCCAAACTCGGGCCTGACGGGCATCAGGATCTTGCAGTCCGGGGGCGGAGTCTTGGGATAGCAGCCGCTGCTCTTCTCCGCGCGCTCCATCGCATCGATGTCGATTATCTCGACCATGTCGGGCGACTCTTCGAAATTCTCGGTCAGGGATGACGATGCAGACTGATGCTGGGACAGAGGAGGGGGAGGAGGAGGAGGAGGAGGCGGCGACGCTGGAGTAGGTGGCTCCGGTGCGAGCACATCCATGTTGATGATCTCTACCATGTCCGAGGACATCTGGCGCTTGGCGCGCATTCGCGTTTTCTTTGGGTGACTCTGCTGCTGCTGCTGCTGCTGCTGCTGCTGCGGTGGCGGCAGTGTTGGTTGCTTGCGATGTACCTCCCGTTCCTGATGGGGTCTGTCTCTGGCGCGCGCCTCCTCGGGCTCTTTCGAGCTCGACTTGACCATCGGCGGCTCCCTGTCTACGAGCATCCTCGTCGTCCCCTTAACGGCAGCCCGCTGTTTTTCCTTGCTGCGCTTCCTGCCGCTTCTCGCGCTCGACTTTCGCGCGCCGGCAACGTCGCTCAACAGCACGTGCTCGATATCGTCGTCCGAAGACAGGATGCTCAACTCAACTTTCTCGGGCTCCAAAGGCTCTGGCTTAGCATCGGCCGTCGTTACCACCGTCGGCGTAACAGCATCAGCAGCAGCAGCACCGGTCAACTCTTCCGTGATGTCGATGTGCTCTATGTCGTCGTCCGAGGAGGTGCAGCCGGGCGTCTTGCTGGTCAGCAGGACGAGCTCTTCGGGCAACTGCTGGGGCTCCTGCTCCTCGATCGGCTGATAGTGCTCGAGGGGCGGCAGGGCCGTGCCGACGTTGCCGCAGCAGTCGGGCACGGCGCCCCGCTCGGCGCAGCAGAGGCTCGGACTGCTGGGCACGTCTCGGAAGGCGCCCACGCGGTCCAGATCTACGGCACAGCAGGCAGCGGAGGGCGCGGCCTCGGCGCACAGGCTTCGGCGCTCCTTCAGCTCCTCGATGCTCGAGTCGGGCACGCTGTCGATGGCCGCGGGCTCGCCGGCGGGCCGCATTTCAGCGCAGATCTCGGTGTGGCCGCGCAGAGACTGGGCCTCGGCCGGTGGCTCCTCGGGCCAGCTGCCCTGCTCGGCGCAGACGCTAACCGGTGGCAGGCTCGAGGATGCACGGCCAAGGCTCGACGACATAGAGGAGGAGGCCGACGGGCTGGGGCCAGCCGGTGACTGGTGCGGGGGCCCGCAGAGAGACGGAGCGTTCTCCTCGTCCGCCGGGACGGTTATCACGGTGCCGAGGGGGTTGACGACCTTAGTTACCGGATGACCCACCCTCTCAACTAGCAAGCGCCTCCCTAGATCAACAGAAAGAGCCGTAGGCAGGTATCAGATCATTTATCATCATTGTATATGGCTGGTGATCTCTTTCGTCGTTGTTATTATTTTTCGTGCTGGATTATTGTAGTGGTGGGATATTTTTTTTTTTTTTTTTTTACCATGGCTTGATAAAGAAAAATATTTTACAATCTCCATGTTTTTTTTTTTTTTTTTTTTCAACCCAGTCTATGTGAGATGGCAGGTGATAATTTATGTGTTCTCTAGGCATTAGTTATTATAAATTGTGTAGGGTGCAAAAGCCATTCATTTTCATGAATTAAAATCCGAGTGTTTGGTCTGATTTAATCAGAGCACAAAACGTACGCAGTAGAAATTAAAAAGAATAATGAAAAAGCTTATACGCTCGACTCTGTAATTTTTTTACAGACTGCCTGTATTTTTTTTTTTTTTTTTTCTCCAATAAGATTAAGTTATACCAAAACACAAAAGATATTTCATTGAAGCTAGAGACAAGAAAAATTACTAAACAGTGGTTTCTTTCAGAGTCTGGGCGATCATTGATAGTGACAAAAATTTTGCTAGTGTGTTAACAAAATATGTCTGGAGATTTAAAAAAAAAACTGTTCAGAAAGGTGCAACAGAGATACCTGCCTTTGGCTAGTTCTGTGTTTCGCGTATGCTTGTACTTAAAAGTATTTATTTTTTAACGGCGTATGCAAATAAAACTAGCCATATCATCCTCAACCATGTGCAGAAGATGAATATTATATGTAGTAAATAACATTACGAAGCTTACATTATATTTACATGAAGAAATATGCGTGTGCCAATTATACTACGAGAGCATCTACCGACTTGTTCGGTATAATTAGCGCTAAACTTCGAGAGTTCATTTTTTCGTTATTAAAATGTTATAGAATATTATGTACTGTGTGCTATAGGGTTTGCAAAATAAAAAAGTTGACGTAAACGGACATCGCTTACATACAAGTATACAGTCCATTATTGGACGGATGTGTGCGTGCGATATCAATGAAAAATACAAGGCGAGCTTAACTTTGACACAGAGTAGCAAAATTTTCAAGAATCAATATCAAGAAATACAAAAGTCAAATTACTTACATGCATATATTAAATGGTTCAATATAATTCACAGTAAATTACACGGGTTTAAGCAACAATGATACAATTTTTTTCATCTTAATGATGCGGGAAATGATGATAATATCAACTTCCAACGATGTGAGTATATATGTTTTAGTAAAAGTCCAAATATACTATTAACAATGGATGCGCTTGTGACAAGAATGTGTAAATAGTTGAACTTACCTGACACTGGATGTGGTACCGAGGACGTTTCGAGCATGGCTTCAGCTAGATCCTCTCGTAACTGATTCTCACCGCCTCCCAGTACGTCGATGTTTTCGTGATCTAGTGCATCTCCATAGGTTTCGACGAATCTTGGTGACTGTTCATAACTGCCTGAATAAATTCATTCAAAATTGTATATTTGTATAATTCTATCTATATAACTAATGTACAGGAATAAGTAGTCGGAGTACTTACTTCCCGAGCCATCTATAACTACCGGCATCATTGGTCTGCTACCGGCCCGAGGCATGTTAACCGGATTGGATCTGGCAGGTCGTGAGCTTCCAGTCGTGCCGACCTCAACGGTTTCAGCCTCCACCAGATTAGCTGCCACCCTGGAAATTTTCAACAAGTCTTTTATGTTTCATAATGGACTTCCTGTGCTCAAATCATTATTTGAAAAAGCTAAGAGCATAGCTAATGGTGAACAAGTAATCGCGAAAATCTTACCCACTGGGAGCGTTATAAGTTTTGAAAACAAACTGAGGTCCCATCCAAAGACGGCGGTGCGGTCCAGAGTGTGTGCACATTTCGACCTGACTCAGCCATCGAGCGCTTTCATTGCTATTGAACTGCAAATCGTTCGACGGAGTCATGGAGATATCGAGCAGCGGACTGCTTGGTGCCAGAGGAGGTATAATGTCCGCAGAACTCGGACTCCTTATCAGAGGCCACTGCCCTTTGGCTTCTACCTCCAACTCGATTTCCGTGTCGTCGCACACTTTTTCCTTAGGCACACCTGAAAATTTTCATTCAATTTCATTCAATCAATTCACCCATAAAGGTATTTTGAAAAATGGTTGGTAGCAAATAAGGTAAGGTAGAACGCTTACTGGAACTAGCTTTTGGTTCCAAATCGTACTGGATGAGATTGCCATGGCAGGCCATAACAAAGAGAGAGTCGACTGCTCGTTTCGTCAGTTTGTTGCTGGAATCGCGTTGTGCGTAGATCCAGGCTCGCGGTGGCGCAAAGCAGGCGCAGATCTTCAACGGTAATGTCACACTGTCGTCGGAATAAAGGCGTTGCCTTTGTTGTACCCTGTTGTTTGTAAATTACAAGCGAATTAAGAAAAAATGCAGGATGAAACAGTTACGAGATGGAGAAAATAATCTTTGTCGCGCACTATCTCACCTCGGTTGTGCTTGGTTGTTGGTGTGATTCAAGCTCGAGGGTTGGCGGATTTGTGCGAGCGGGTGAAGGATTGCGGGCTGGGGATAGGGTGGCAGCCGAGGATTGGTGTAGGGACAGACGGGCGTGGGCTGTTCAACGTGCGAGACAGGTGAGTGGGAGCGGTGAGTGCCGTCGTCACTGAGACCAGCGCTCCGGTGAAACCTCGACAGCCGGTTGACCACGTGGGGTGAAGAGTGGGTGCGCACGCCAACGGATCCGCCGTAAGGTGCCACCGGGAAGACGTGGGTCGTACCCCGGACCGTAGAAACGGCCGCCCAACGCGCGTCGCTTGAGAACGCCATGTCCTGGACCTTGGCCGTCGTGTCACCCCGGTGCAGTATGTACAGGTGGTGCACCGCAGCAAGATTCGGGCCACTCGGGTGCGGATGTATTCTGCGCGTGAATAGGCAAAATTTGATGAAATTAAGCATCAGAAATTTGTACCAACGACGTGTTGAGAGGAAAAATACAGTATTTAAAAAATCTGTGCAGCTATAATCGTATTCATAGTACCTAAAAATGTGAAAGTCGTGGCCGCGCTTGTCAGCGGTCATTAGCAGAGCACCAGTCAGATCGAACGTCATGGCTACGATAGCTTCATTATGGGCCTGAAAGTGCGCGACAAAGGTCTCGATGTTCGGATCGTCGGTCACCTTCTCCTCCTTAGCAGCCGTCAAATCGAGGATCGTGACAATACCGGCCTGAGTTGCGTCCGTTGCGTTCGAGTTGTTCAGATTCGTGGGGGACACAGTGTTGCCCGTGAGACTTGAAGCAACCGTTTCGCCGAGTCCTCGCAAGCCTTTGCCCAGTGACTTGGCCGCGTACAGCACAGTTGCCGTATAACTCGCGACGCCCTCGCCCTCGCAGCCCCCGCTACTCCTCCGTCCCGGAATCAATTTCTTTTCACTGAAAGGCAAACGATTCGATTATGTGGAATAATAAACACAAAGTTACATAAAGATAATAATGAGAAGACAGAAAAAAAAAAAATCATCAAACCGTACCCGTAAGCGAGCCACCTGTTACCAAGCGCGATGGGATTCGGATTCGGCCCAGGACTGAGATAGCAAGTGGTTACAGTGACGACATCCTCAAGAGTCGCAGCGTCGAAGATGGCTATTTTCTCGGGGAAGGTAATGACGATCGAGCGCTTGTTGGCGTGCACGTCGCAGACCGAGCTCTTGAACTTGATGCTCTTTACCTGCTCGCCAGTCTTCAGGGACACGAAGCCCACGTTGGAGAACTGCGGTCCTGGGCCCGCTGCGTCGCAGATCGCCACCACCGGCCGTTTCAGCTTGAACGCGTCCTCGCAGTCTCGCTCTCCCCATCTGGGCCTTGGCAGGACGCGCAACGTGCGTACCATGCCTTGGCGCCAGGACAGCACCTCCGTTGCTTCGCCCGATGCCGCGATCAGCCATACCTGCAATTTGGAGAAAAAAAAATTTCGTATCTCGTGTTGATTGTATTTTTAAAATAATTTGCCTGCAGCTATATATACCTGAACTCCAGTGTTGTACCCGAGTACTAACAACAAGGGTGGTATGCTTGAGCCCTCGTTGTAGTCGGGATAGAAGGTTGGATCGTTGACATCCGCGTACTCGAATCTGGCCCATGCTATGGTCTCCCTGTTGTCGGTGTTGGGGACACTGCTACTGTACGCCTTTGGGGATACCGAAAGAAAGGAATACTGATGGTATTCGAATTTTATTATCAAGCAAAGCCAGCCAGAAGCGGTTGAAAGTT
>JAPYYV010006783.1:0-11095 GCA_030522625.1 Copidosoma aretas | reverse complement strand
AAAAAAAAAAAAAAACCAAGCAAACATGCAGCACAAAGTAAAAGCACAAAAGCAGCAAAGCAAAGCATATAATACAATTGTCAGGTATATACATGTGTATGGAGCAGCCTATTGGACTTTACCTGGGGCACGATATCATTGATGATACCCGCGACGCTGTCTATGATGGACTTGTCGCTGACTGGCTGGGGCGAGACGACCTGGGCGCCCCTCTGGCTCCCCGTCCTTCTCGGCGAGTCTGCCGACATCGCAGCAGCAGTGCTCCTCTGATGCACTGTCGTCCAACGAGGAGGCAATAACGAGCTGCAGCCGCCTTCTCCGCATCAAATCAGCCAAAGGGAATAGCGCACCTGCAGCAATTATAAGTAGTATTTTGCGCGCTACGCACACTGCACGATTGACAGTTTCTTATTTGCTCTTTCTTTTCTCTTCTCTCGTTCGGACGCTCTCACCAAGGTCGCGCGCGCGGTGGTTATATGTATGTATGTACACGTATATGAACAACTACAAAAAAGAAGCCTTGTTTTTTTTCCTGTACCTACATACCCTGCACACTTGAATTTCACAATCCTCGACCGACGACTACAAACTACCTGCAATTACGTTCGGAAAGCGCAAACAGAAAGAGAAGGAACGAGATTAACGAAAGAAAAAAGAACAGAAATGAAATCGGAGTCGTTGACGTCGTTGTCGTCAGCTACCTATACATATGTATGTATACCAAAACATACACCAGCTGTTTTGCCTGGCTCCGCCCCCTTTCTCCCTCCCCGCGCAAACCCCTTCTTAATTCTTTCAACAAATTCTAGCTCTCCAAACTCCGGCAATAAGTGTAAAATATTATTATTTTTCGTGTATTTTTTTCTCTTCTATCTCTTCTTGCGTTTTTAAGCAAGAATACAATTTTTGCGTGAAAATAAAAACAATGAAAAAGTGATCGATCAATCAAAAGATCGTTGATAACAAACAATGTAGAACAAAAATTAAAAAAAAATAGCAATGTAACATATTACATCCCAAGCAAACAATCTTCGAGATTCGAGAAATTATATATAGAGCACAAACTCTAGCGCGTCAAGCCGTCAAACAAAGAACTAATGAACACATCAACGGAACGCGAAATACTTTTATTACGCTCCAAGGTAAGGACTCCCATATTATAGGAGTGAAAAAGAGCGCTACCCAGATAGCTACATATATTATGTACGAAGAATTTAATTATATCTCTATGGATAGTTGGATAACCTAACAATCCAACTAGGTATACCTACATACGTGTGTGCGCTACAAGCATACACGATGCATGGATGGATGAGAGAATAATCAGAGAGATGAGAGACAAAGAGACATTGACATTGACGCAGATTCATCAAATCGCAAGAATTATTCAAAGTACATACTGATAAAGTGACACAAGTCGTAAATTATTATGATAGTTTTTTGTTTCTCACCACGTTTTTATGATTATCGTCTTCTTTGCCGACCAAACCAAAATCTATATACTCGATCAGCCCCTGCTTCCCATGCATATGCACTGGCTCAGTTTTCACAGTTTCGTTTCGCACAACACTATAAGCAATATATATATATATATCGTATAAATAAACACAAACACCTCTAAGTATAGTATCTCTCTATTGCGTCATTTGCGTCGTCTTCGGTCTTCTTCGTCAGTACATTCTCTACACAACACTTTTGCGTTATATATGTATACTATACCCCCTTTAAGTACAACCTGTACAACATTTCGGAGCAATCGGAGATTGTAGTAAAGAATGACGGAAAGCTTGCTTGCTCGGCGCCAGAAAGAGAGAACACAAACAAACCACTGTATATAACTCTGCTGAAGTCGATGCAGCTAAATATCCGAGGAAGAGATAAGAATTAAGTATTGCACTGCCTGTACGTGTACATGAAAGGTTTTAGCTGTATTTGAGTATGCCTTAAAAAAGAAAAAATACGAAATAAAAAATCATATATGAACTCTACAGAACGAACAGGAACGGAGTTGATTCCACTCCGTTCCGAGGCTCTTCGAGCCTCCGACGCCTCTTCGACCTCTCCGACACTTGAGCGTCCCCTCCCCCGCCTTAAAATACACTTTGGACTTCTGATCTGATGGGAGAGCTACTGGGAGAGCAGTTCAATTCATCTGTCAGCTCTTCTCCTTTTTTTTATCTCTTTCTCTCTCGTTCGCAACTTCGCAATCGTATTTTTTTGTCTCGTGTGTGCTACTGCGAGTAGGAAAATTGGGAAAGACCCAGGGTAATGAATAATTAATGCTCGCTTACAAGCGTAAAACGTATTTAAAACGTCTGGTGATCGAACATTTCTGATCCGCATCTCTCAGCAAGCATGATTGAGAGAAATATAGGTTGTTCATGCAGCACCCTGCAGTCGTCTTCAAGCGTGTGTCCGCGAATTCAAAATACTAATTGTACAAACAATACTTAATTGAAACGACAATGTCCGAACGACGGTAAACAAATACAGAGAGAATTGAAAAATGAAAAATCACGGATCACTGATTGTTCTTGCAACAATGATGCTACCTGTACTCGCCGACGCTCGAGGGAGGCCGAATTTTCTGTTCATAATCGTCGACGACCTCCGGCCTGCTCTCGGAGCGTACCGAGACGCGAAAGCGCACACCCCGAACATTGACCTCATCGCTCAACAGAGCGTCGTCTTCGAGCATGCCTATGCCCAGGTATTAAACTCCGTCGTACTTATAAGGAGCTAGAGAATTTTTAAATCTAAATTTTGCATCACATACTTACGTTACAATGTATAATAATGTATAACAGCAGGCGCTCTGCGCGCCGAGCCGCAACTCCCTTCTAACGAGCCGACGACCCGACGACATTGGCCTCTACGATTTCTACAGCTACTGGCGCAACGTCGCTGGCAACTTTACTACCTTGCCCGAGCACCTCAAAAACAACGGCTACGTTACCAGCTCCTTCGGCAAAGTATTCCATCCTGGTCGATATACGATATATTACATATTTTACACTTTTATCCATCATGTTTTTGGTCCCAAAAATATACGCACGTTTCTTCCATCTTTTCTCTCCGCAGGTAAAAGCTGCAACTATAGCGACGATAGTCCGTACTCCTGGAGCGAGGAGCCCTTTCACCCGGGTACCGAAAAGTACAAGGATGCCCCGGTTTGCCCGCAGTACAACTCGACGCCGGCGAGCAATCTCGTACGAAAATCGGATAATATAATTATATATACATATAAGTACAACATACTTATTAGCATGACGTTAGAGAAACTCGGTACACTCTAAGGATACAAAATTAAAAATCGGCGATGTAAAGATGGAATTGCCTATTTCGCTCTTTTGTAAAGATTGAATTACTTTCTACTTTTATAAAGTAGGAAACAGTATTTCGCTCTTTCGTAAAGATTGAATTACACGATTCCATCTTTGTAAAAGAGTGAATTTCAGTTTTCTACTCTTATAAAGTAGGAAACAGATATTTCGCTCTTTTGTAAAGATTGAATCATACGATTCCATCTTTTAAAAAAGGTGAATCAATGAAATCAATCTTTACAAAAGATTGAAACGTACGTTTCGCTCTTTTAAAAAATGGAATCGTCTAATTCAATCTTTTACAAAGAGCGAAAAAGGCAATTCAATCTTTACATCGCCAATTTTTAATCTTTTAGCCTTAGAGTGTACTTTTTGCAAACTTTAAGTATAACTTGTTTCAATCGCGTTGCGCGGTGCGTGCATTTAACAACGTTTTAATCTCTCTCGCAATGTTTATGCTGCGACTGTTGATATAATATACAGGTACGATGTTTCTCTTTGTTACAAATTAATCGAATTATTTGAAGTTTTGATGGCACTAGTAACGAGGTTTGAGAAAAAAGTGAGCATTGGTATGTACATGTCGATGATTAATTATAGATTTGTCCAGTCCGAGTATCGGAAATGCCGAACGCAACACTGCCGGACCTCGAAACTTTGCAGGCAGCCATCGAGTTTTTAAACAAACGACGCCGAGATGGGCCTTTCTTTCTTGCCGTCGGCTTTCAGAAGCCTCACATTCCTCTCAAGTACCCGAAAAAATATTTGAGTAATTATAAAACTTGAGATTTGACGAAATTACCGAGAGCGCGAGAAAATCGATCAAAAAGCAATACCGGTTTTTATCTCTTAGAATTTCATCCCTTGAACAAGTTTTCGCTTCCGCACAATTACGAGTGGTCGAAAAACGTCAGCAACATCGCCTACAATCCATGGACGGATTTGCGCAAAAGAAGCGACGTGCAAAAGTTGGGATTGGACTGTCCTTGGGAAAAAATACCGGGTAACAAGTTACAATTCAAGAGACAATCGTCATTGATATTTTATGAAAAATTAATAATTTAATACAAGAACATGATAATACATCTATGCAATATAATATTATTCAACGTTTGATGATTTTCAGTTTGCAAATTGGAATAAAACTCATCAATTTTAACAATTTTATTTACAGAAGAATTCGCAAAAAAGATAATACAGTCCTACTATGCAGCAGTCACGTACGCAGACGATCTGATTGGCGAGCTTTTGAAAAAAATCGATGACCTTCAGATTAGAAGCGAAACTATCGTTATAATAACGTCCGACCACGGTAATTCGTACTAAAACGCTTTATATTTTTATTAAAACTTTTTAGACAACTGATTTCGTTATTTTACAAAGCAATACTTATTTAGGGTGGTCGCTAGGCGAACATGCTGTTTGGTCCAAATATAGCAACTTCGAGGCTGCTGTACAAGTACCTTTAATTATTTCGGTACCTCATCTCACATGTGGATTTGAAAATATTACACAAATTGATTCTTATAAAAATATGAAACGAAACGTATTGAACAAATATGCGAAGACTGAACCTGTAGAACTGTTGGATATATTTCCAACAGTGGCCGAGTTGGCAGGATTTCCGATTCCCACATGCCCCAGGAGAGACTCAAATGCAGTAACGCCTCAGCTTTGTACCAAAGGATTGTCTTTAGTTTCTCTAATTGATACGTCGGCCAATATTAAGGTCTCTAGAACCGATTATGATTTCTGATTTTAATTCGAGTATCTGTCATATAAGACTTAAAATTATTGCAGACAAGATCTACAAACAGAACAGCCATAAGTCAATATCCTCGACCTGGAATTGATCCTGTATGCAAGCCTAGTAGTGACAAACCTAGACTTCGACATATTTCCGTGATGGGGTATACAATTCGTACGGTTCAGTACAGGTACACAACGTGGGTAAATTTCTCTCATGTAGACAAATTACCGATTTGGCAGGAGGTGCTAGCTGAAGAACTTTATGACCACTATACGGATTCGTCAGAGAGTTTAAATTTAGCAAATATGAAAATTTTCCAAGATGTTAAAAATACTTTGAAATTAAGGTTAATGGAGAAACTAAAATAACTAAAGTGACAATAACAACATATCTCGATTGACTTTGTAAACTATCTGCAAGAATAAAATGTATGGTATTGTAGAACTAACGACTATTTTGCAATTTTTTTCACACTTTAACATCTTCCAAAACCTCTAGCGACCTGTCGTCTTGTTCAGTTAATCGTAAGCTGTTATCACTATTTGATCTGCTTTGACTACTAGTTTCTTTTAACTTGAGATCCTCTTGGACTACATCGCCTGCATTAAAAAGATCCGTTGTAGCTTTCAATTCAATGTTGAAGGTACGCTTTTTTCCTTTCTTTGCATCGGTATTAGTTGGGGCATCAGCCTCTTTCTGATATTCCAACCACGCAACATTGCGCTCGTCTTCGTTGAGTTTTTCGTCTTCCTATTACAATCATGAAAATGTGTATCAATTATCTCAAATGGTAGGTCGCTTACTATTTTACAATAATTATGGTACCTTATTTTGGAATAACGAGTCGTGTTCAAAGAAACTACAAATATATTTGGGGAATTTTCGAATGACGTTTTTTAGAACACTGTCTTGAGGTAATTCGGAGATCGATATGTTCTCTGGTTCATAGCTGTATAATTGTGCCAGTTCGGAGTCTCGATAGTGGCGTGCTATTTCTTGCTCGTCAAGTACCCGAAGCGATAATGACAATTTTGTCACTTGACGATTATATATTTTTTCTTCCATTGTGCCAGCTGCAAGGAAACGATAAACATAACATGGCTTTTTTTGTCCAAACCTATTACAAATAAATTCATCACATGATTGAATAATTTTTTACTGGTTTTAATTTGATATTTATAGTTTTTGTGGAAAAAAGTACAAAGACATACAAATGCGCTTACCTAAATATGCGAAAAATACTTTGTACGTCATTGGATGGATTCCAGCTGGGGTCGAAAACTATTACACGATTAGCTCCGACAAGATTGATCCCCAATCCTCCAGCTTTAGTAGAAATTAAAAACAACCGAATGCGCTGATTTTTTTCATCATTAAATGTTTTGCACATTCTGTTTCGCTCATACGAACTTTTTTTTCCATCCAACCTGTAATAATCATATCCTCTTTTCCATTGGCCTTGAAAACCAAATAAATCATCAATTGTTTTTTCATTAATTTTCTTCAGAAATTCCTCAATCAAATCAAGTGTTCGCAAACTCTGAGAAAACATTAACCTGCAAAACAAAAATTAATTAGAAGCCTTATAAGTATACAGATTTATAACTTGTTGACAGTGTTTACAATTTATCACCCTCTGATTCACAACTTTTCAAAATTGCCAGAAAAATAATCATTTTACAAGACGTCTTGTAGTCATCCAACTCCTCTTGACTGATAAGTTTTTCCCACCAAGGATCACTATTTTCAATGGGATCACTGTCAATGTTCGTCTGTTTAACTGTTTCTTGAGGTGATTTTAAAATTTTGGGATGAGCAACAAGTTGTTGGATTAGATGATAATTTTTAAACAGACTTTTTTGATTGAAGCTAAAAAATGACCATGGACAAATATAATCACCCTCATCAAAATATTCTCACAATTTGTATTTGCAATAAACTACCTGACATTTTCCAAGAAATATTTGTACAAATTTTCCTGCACATCACTTAATCGAATATGAATTACATATTCTTGTTTTGGTGGTAAGAAGGGCGTTAAAATGGCATAATCCCGACGTTGTACCGAGCCTTTCAAAAGTTTATTAAGCACGTGGGTTCGCTGTTTCATCAATCGGATATCATAATCAGTGGAATCCAAATATTGCCCGTTATTTATCGGATTTACAAATCGGTTGAGAAATTCCTCTTTCTTCCCAAGTAAATTTGGTTTAACAAATTGGACCATACAATAATCTGTAAAAAATTACTTGTGCATTTTAAAAATTTGTTGCAAGTTATGTTTGAGTTAAATAAAGTCTTAAAACCTTACATTCGTTCAAGTTATTTTGCACCGGAGTCCCTGTCAGAATAATTCTTCTTTTTGTCCTTATAGATTGCATTTTTATGGATATTTTTGATTGCTCGCTTTTTAATAAATGACCTTCATCACATACTACCACGTCAGCTCCAGGATTTATTAAATAATATTGTAATTCACTTATGCTTTCGTAATTATAACGTACATCTTCTGACGTTATCGTCCTGAATAAATCGTAACTTATTATCATGACACCGCCTTTTTGATGCCATGATTTGAGAGTTTTCAATCTCAGAAATTTATCACTGCTTCTAAAAAAAGTATTTCGAGCATCTTTATTATGTAGATCATTACCCTTTTTTATGTTTGAAAACACAATACTTACTGCGATAAATCGTAGACTATAATTTTGTCTTTCTTTTCAACGTATTGTTGCCACAAATCGAATTCCTCTTTCCAGTTGCAAATTGTATTCTTGGGGCACACAACTATAATTGTTTTAACTCCAACATTTTTATGAACTAATAAAGTGTGGGCAAGTGTAACAACTTGAAAAGTTTTACCCAGTCCCATACAATGGCCAAGAATACATCCCGATCCTTCCGAATTCCTAACTTGATCTACACTCTCAAAACACGCGTCCCACAAAAACTTGACTCCATCCTTCTGATGCGGTTTCAAGTATCTGACTAAACCTTCGTCTACAACGACAAGATCTTTTTTCGTCTTTAAATCTATATCCAACACTAAGCCATTTATTTCTTCTTTTCTTTCAATTTCGAGCTTAGGATGTAAAGTATTGTCATATAATTTTTCATTGAGTGAAGTCGCGATTTAGAAGTAAAAAACTTACCTGCTGATAGCGTTTTTCAAGTCGTTGCAAACGATTTTCCTCAGCTTTGGCAGCTTGTTTGCTATCTGGTGCTATTTTTTCATCATCAAGAATATCGCGGATGTTTCTACGTCCCGTTTTCTTACTTGTGCTACTATAACTAGTAGTAAAGGTCTCACTGACGGACCATTGAAAAAATTAAAAATCAATTATTTAAAAATAATGAAGGAAACATCCAAGATATTTAGTCTACGAAAAGCAAGCTGCTGAGAGACGGACTGGTAATCGAGTGGACCTAGATTCAAGTCTTTCTCTCCATCTGATCATGCATTCAGCTTGATAAATGGACTTGGAATGTTTATACTCAAATCAATAAAATACAAAACGTAATACTAACGATTCTACTAGAATGACATCAGAATTAGATTCTTCGCATACGAATTCTACGTCTGAAGAATTAGTAGTATTTTCTGAGTCACTTGGCAGATACTTAGTTATATTTTTTCTCTTCCATTTATTTTCCAAAAATTCATTATCCTCTGAGCTATTAAAATACGTCACTTTACTGCAGTAGAAAAAATTAAATTAAACTTATCAAGCGAATACTAAAATTCATACCATTCTTGGTCGATTGATTTTGTTTCTGTTATTTTTTTGTCATCATTTAGTTTAAAATGAAGGATTTCATCGTTAATCCACTCATGTTTGGATTTTTCTTCCACGGAGTCATCGCTTGAATAGTCTATGGCTTTGAAAGACCTTTCTTTTTTTTGTGTTTTCTTTTTATTCATTCCTTTATCGTCATCATCACCACTATCATTGTTCTCACTATCGTCAACATCATCGTCATCTAAAATCAAAAAATCGTTTTATCAAGTTATTAGCGTGATTTAGAGGACTACTTCCAGTAGCACACAGCTTATTAACCAGCTTTTATAGATAGCTATAATTTTAAAGCATTAAAAAAATGATTTAACATAATACAAAACTTACCACTACTTAATAACTTTTGCATCAATCTTTCTTCGTCAGAATCAATATTTGGTTTGTGGATTGAATAATTACTATCATCATTACTGCAACTACTGAAACTTTTACCATAACCATCCGATGAATAATCTGATGAAGAATCAGATGGTGAATCAGAAGATGATGACTTTTCTTTGTGCAATAATGTACTTTTCTTTTTCTTAGGAACTCTTTTTCTGTGTTCTTTATTTGTAGACAAAACGCTCTCGGATGAACTGTTGGACCTTTTTCTTTTTTTGTTGAGATAATCTAAATTTATTAACCTAGTAAACACAGAGTTTGAATCATTTCGACTAGTATGTCTTAATAAAATGTAGAAAATATTTAATGGTGCGATAAAAATGAATACCTTTCAAAATCAGTTGAAGAATCTGAATCATTTACTGATTCGCTATGCAGACTACAGTTACTTATTTCTTTCAGCGATAACTTTTCCAACGAAACATAGCACTTTAAATCTAATTTCTTGTCTGCGGTAGCCAAATGACATTCTTCGGAAGTAATTTGCAACAGTGCATCTGATGATTCCCTTTTTTCGTTTGAATCGTTCAGACCATCCAAAATAACAGTATTATTTAATCTTTCATCCAAACCTGAAATATTTTTATTTTTAGTTAAAAGTAATCTTTGTGAACACTTATTAAACTTACGCCTTTGTTTCAAATTTTCTTTTTTGTTGTTCACGACCGTTTTTTGAATTTTGGAATAAGTAACTTCATTGACTATTTCAATATCTTCTTCATCATCATCCTCCACAACAATAGCATTATTGGTAGTGTTGGACTCTGATATAACAGAATGATCTGAAAAAGCACTATCGGAACTTACTGGCTCATCAACCGAAGCATCAAATGTTTGAACTTTGGATAAATATTCTAATTCAGGCGGTAATGCAGTACCATTAAAATTGTTATTCGACCATACATGGAAATTTTTAGAAAAATTACAGTCGATTAATTGGAAGTTTTTAACATATGTCTGGATCATACTATTGATTGACTCCGCATTCACTGTTACATCTGTGACTGTTGTCGCGTTTTCAGCATTTTCGATAGCTAATCTTAGTTCTTCTATAAATTTATTGGCACTGCAATGTAATTCTGTCGAAATATTGACTACTAACTGTACGTAGGCCGTTTTACAGATTTCTTTGAGGACCATAATGGATTACTATGCGTCGATCTTTTGATAAGCAAAAAAATGATATGTTTATTTCAAAATACAGAAATCCGAGAATCGGTAAATTTTTCAATTTTTTTCGTTTACTGTTGGAGGTTTTCTAACCTCAATGAAATTTGTTTACATATTTAAAATTATTTGAATGTCTTACTTGACGAATCATCAACAGAATCCTACGTAATCCTTGACAGGTTTGCACAAGCCATACTTCAGAAATTTAAGAAAATTTAATTTCAACAAGGGTTTTCTCAAAAATACTTTGCATAGAAAAAAAGATTGACAAATGGCAATGAGAAGTCATTGAGAACCACAACCATGGGATGTTGGTCGTGGTGGCACTTGTGGCCGATCAGTCGGCGCTGGCAATCCCATGGCTGCCATGTCGAGGAAGAAGGTGACTCGAGTGAACGTTAATAAGAGAGAGAACACTAGCTTGTTAACATTAACAATAGATACCTATGTAAGTATGTACTTAGTTTTTATATTCACTGAGAAATACACAGGCTTCTGGACCAGAAGTTCTGGCATGAAGCTAGAAGCAACACGTGTGTGATCTCTGTCAGTCTCCGTCCTACTCTGTTTGACAGTAGGTCTGTTCGAGGACCGCGATGTATGCGCCGTGTATTAACGCGGCGCTCTGAGCGTACTGTTAAGATTGTGAAGAACGCGTGTTCTTTACATTT
>JAPYYV010006782.1:0-40219 GCA_030522625.1 Copidosoma aretas | reverse complement strand
GATGATGATGATGATGATGATGATGATGATGATGATGATGATGATGATGATGATGATGATGATGATGATGATGATGATGAAGATAATGATGATGATAATAATAATGATGATGATGATGATTGTAGCAAACTTACCATTATAATTATCATCAAAAGTAAAAAAAGTTATTAAAAAGGAAAAATCCAAAAAATTCATCATCGAAAATTCTGTATACCGTCGCCTGTGTGGAACAAGGTATCTATTCGACTTTGCGCTGAAAAGGTACTATCTCGTTTCGGGGGATAAAAGGTGCTGTCTCGGCACCACAAAAAAATGGTTGTACCCTATCCCGGCTTTAAAAAAAAAAATGATTTCGGATTCGCGGGAAAAAGTGAATGTCTCTGGTACCTCTCAGTGTGCAAAAAACCAATGGATTATTTATTTACTGATCCGAGATACAACCACTTTTATGTGGCGCTGAGATGGCACCTTTTACTCCCAAATGAAGTATTACCTTTTTCAGCCCAAAGTCGAGAAAGTACCTTGTTCCTCCCAGGCGACGATACACGTATGAAAATAAAATCGGCGCCGAACCGTATTTCGCGCAAATATTATTTTTCCCCAAATTCTTTTTTTTTTTCATCCAATCAATACGCACCTCACATTCTATGCTGTATTCATGCCACGTGTGTACACGATATTTTCCGCGGTACAAATAAAATAATTTTATTTCTATCTTTTTTCATCCCAAGCTTAAAAAAATAGTCAGAGTTAAAACAAAAGCAAACAGATTCGAAAAAAATGGTAACTATGAAAAAGTAACGACAATTTCTTTAGTTTGACTTGATGGATACACTACTACATCATATATTATTCTAGTATCTATATTATTTAGACTGGCAAAACAATGTTTACTGAAATTTTCACACAATTTTAAGTTTTCTTGGTTTTCAGAATTCTAACTAAAACTTCAACTGTCACGTGCAAGAATTTTGTCTTTCTTACTCCCTTTTTCGTTATCACATAGCACTGCTCCATTCTGCGGGGGACGCATGTCGTAGTGTAAGAGAAGAGGCGGCAAAGACCAATACGCTGCCGAATCCGAAAGTTGATTGAGTCACAGCTCTGAGAGCGTGACTTCCGCGGAAATAGAAGGATTTGTGAATCTTCAGTATTGCTGTATGCCTCGGTTGGGTATATATTATGCATGTGCGTAGGTATACAGAGCAGTACAGCGCTGATGCGCATTCGAGTCGTCTTACGTGTACATAGAGAAGCTTAGGTATATTTTTTCATGGCTCCTCTTTCGATCACACCTTGATATGCCTTCGTGCTAGAATTTAATATTCTTCGGGAATACAAGAATAATATTTGTACTTCACTTGCAGATATGGACTAGTGTATTTCGCAGTTATGCTATCACACATAATACATATTGGATGAACAAACTTGGGCACAAGTAGATTTTTGCATGCTGTGTGATTTTTTTTGTTTACCAACAATTGCAAAAATTATTAGTGCCAACAAATTTTTCTTTTATCACACAACGTAACACAGAGCTAGCAACATTTTAAAAACAAAAAAAGAAAAAAGTATCAATGTATTTGACGATAGCATTTAAACATTTATTCATACATACTTTAATTTGAACATTTTTTCTAAAAGCATATTGCTTTATTTTTTGCTCTTTATAAAATGTATACAAGTGTCGTGTTATATAAGTAGTATGATAAAATCCAAACACAACTGTTTCTCGACAAAACAAAACCTAGTTGATAGTTGCGTATGATTAGTTTGGAATATTTATTTATTGAAAATATTTCCATTAATTTTATCGAAATAAAAAAAAGCACGCTAAAAATGTTTCAACTTCGGTACTCTGTCTCTTACCTTATAGCTGAAACTATAAAAATTCTTCGATCCGTTTCATCAAGGGACACGAAAAATTCGATGAATCATAAAGATTCCTCTTAAATATGACCTCTAGCAGTTATAATCAAAAGACGCGCATCATAGCCAATAGCGACGGACATAAAAGCGCGTATAAACGTGTCTAGATATTCACACAGGATTCAGTACCTCCCCATCATACCTGTATACATAATGTGAGAGAGATGTATTCCACGCTTCGAATCTCCAATATCTTCATTGCATGCATCTCATCACACATCACCCGGACAAGCTGTATTACCTATCCTCTACTATAGCACTGTATCTGTAGATATGCCCGCAGGCTACGAGGCTGGCCACACTCTCGCATATCACTGACAGGCATACATTACCCGACCCTTATAGGTGTACACTGCTCCACCTAATGTACTCTCTTAAACTGAATCAGTGACATTCCATTGATTGGCAGTGAAAGTCAGGTCACTGTTAGATCGTTGAAATTTTAGAACAGCGTTAGATCTTGAATGCATTTCATTGATCAGTTATTAATTAGAAAACAATGACTGATCAGTGATGAAAATTCAAGATCTAACGTTGGTAGTAGGTGTAAACAACGTCTGAAGTTTCACAGACTCAGCAGTGACCTGAATTTTCACTGACAGTCGAATTCCACTGATTTAGTTCAAGAGAGTATACATGGATCATTCCGCCGAAACTCACTATTTTCATACACCCTGTGGGTAAAAATAAATAGAAAAGTTTCTCAAATATCAATAGCTTTTGCGTGAAAATGCAAAAATTTTGCAAACACACGCGTGCATTATTCAAATTGTTCAATTTTCGCGTATTGTAAACTAAGAAAATGATCAATTTTAGAATTAAAATTGAGTAAAATAGTTTTGAAAATACGATAAAGACGTTTGCGATGATGTTAAAGTTATAACAATATCTCGATTCTGAAGCCCTGAATAAAAATTTGGCCCACCACATAACGTACTAACCATTTACTATACGTGTTCGCACACTACAATCACCGAATAAAAAAAATGTTACATGGACAAGATCGCATTCACGACAATTTTGCTGCTGCTCATCTATATTCAAGTTGAGAGGTATACTTTATGCTGACGCAGAAGCTAGCGTCAGCGTCCACGTTATTGCTTCTAGCTCCCACCTCCCACTTCTCCCATTTCATTTAGCATAAGTATCACAGATGCTCGCTGCTATAAGCTTCAGGTACCGCCGAACGTGAACTTTCCCCCAACTTTAGCCGACGAAATTATTTAATTTTATTCTCAAACGTGCACTGAAAAATAGTAATTCATCAAAATGAAAAGACCCTGTGCGTTGAAACAATCAAACGTATTATTTTCAACAGCCGCGGTACATCCAATTGCAATCACGCGCGCGCATCATCCGCCAGCCACAATAGGATACACCCATCCGTGCGAAAGCTCGTCGCAAGCTCCGACGCTCCTGCAGACGCCACACGCGTGACTTATTTGCCTGCGGTGTGTTCTCGATTACGCGATCGACGACCTCGTCGGCTTGACTTTCAATTATCGGGCAATTTTGCCGCTTTACTCGTTCGATCTTATTATTGGTACTTCGTCGTGACCTTTGGATTACGCGACACGCCGAGATCGTTCAGGACTCTCGAATGGAAAAGATATTGGAAAACTTGAGAAACTGGAGTGCTCGTATAAAATGATTATCCAATATTAATTAATGAATCGCATTGCTATGGCAAATTGCATTAATACTCTCTGTTATTAGTCTTTGGAATCGTATTGCTATTGGAAAATATGATTCAAAGGTTTCGAGATCGATATCGCCAAAAATCTTTACAATAGTTTGGTTTTTAAAACAGAAAAGTTATGCGAAAAGTTATACGAACAAAGTTCTTTCAACGTGCATCGACAAGTACCTCGATATTGTACGGCTTGATCGCAAAACTCGGAAAAACTGTTCATTTTCATTTTGAGAAAAACAGTGTCTCGACTGGGAATACAATAAAAAAACAATTAACAAAAATAAGGTATCCTGTGCTTTTGAGGAACAAGACGGATGTACAGTTTTTTCTTGATTATTTTTTCTCTCGTCATGGTTGACAAATTGTCTCTCGCTGTCGAACCACCTTTCACTCATTCGAGAGTGACATATATTTCTTCACTCGCCACGAGCGATAAGTTAGAGAGTTCAGTGGTATGGAAAACGCCCGTCTTTGTCGTGTGAAAAACATGCGACAAAAACATACCCATATCATCAAGCGGCTGAAACGTACATAGCTCGCAGCGTGTCCCAAAGTGCTTTTCGGGAATTTCGTTATTGGTGCAGTTTTCGACTTTTCTCATTCTCCCCCTCCCCTATTTCACTGCAGCTGGATGCAATAAAACTTTATTGGCATGCCGCACCGACACACCCCTCTCTGCTTCCGCTCTCGCTTTCTCTCGCCCCTTTCTTCTTCCAAGTTGTTTAAAATTCTGTTCCACCGACGTTCCAACGGTCGCCACGCTGAACTTTCTGCTAAACGCCCTGGCCTATCCGTCCCTTGTTAGAATTATGGCTGGGCTAGTGTAATGAGTACACCGCTGTGTGTGCATGAAGCTGCAATTTTTAATCAAAAGTACGTTTGGTTTCTCTTCGAACCTTTCATACACTATCCTAACACTTTTAATTTCAAAAAGCCTCGATTTGTCTTTGATGTATTGTGTAATACCGCGCGCCCGGGTTGAATATAATACATTACACCTCCATATGCATGCGCATAACTCCATGCCAAACGAGTTCAGCACTTCGTGGAAATTCGAACTTCGTCGAAATTCCATGGTGAAGCCGGTAGGCATGCAGTGATGAGTTTGCTTGTGTAAATGTAATATAATCACAGGCGAAAACGAGTGAGCAGAGAAGATCGATTTTCATTAAATATTATTTACGTTATTCAATAACTTTGAATCGTGATTATTTTTCTACGTGTTATCTTAAACATTATAATAAACTGTTTTACGTTGATATTTTAAAATACAATGTAGTGATGGCAATGGAGCAACCCTTATTATATTAGGAAACTAATTTTACGTTGACGCATGAATGTAATCCCGATTACTCAATACATAGGGTAAAAGGGCCCTGAGAAAGGTGTATGCGTATAAAATATTTGTATGTAAAATAAAACAATATGCTAAAGTTGGATCAAAACTAGTTCCTCAGAACCCATACATCATTAGGGTATGGTTTTAAAGTAAGCAGGTCGTGGCACTAGCTCAAAAGCAGTATTTTTCAAGCTGTATTGGAGGTAAATACTTTATCGTGCGAATATGGTTTTTGGGGTTTCATTTATTTATCTGCTGATGAATATTGGTTATAACTGATGCATAATATATCAAGTAGGAAAACCCGCCAATGTTTCGACAGTCGACAAGAGGTGAAACCATAATTCACGTATTATAAATACATAAACGTTCATTAGTCCGTAGAAACGTTGACAATCAGAAACGCAAACGAGAAATTTAAAATATTGGTTTATCGATCGTCACGTAGTGTTGTCTCAGTTGATGTTGCTCCGTAACTTTTAAAATGGAGCAGCTGTAACACAAGTTATGTCTTTTATTATCGTAGAACGCTATCTCGCACCAGTGTTTATACCTTGAATCTACAATCCTCGTGATAAATATCACTGTTGACGTTGAATCTATTTGAACACTGAGTCGAAATTTATTATTTATCCCATCGCCCAGTATTAGCATTTGAATGTATACTGCACACCCGGTGTATGCGTAGAGTACATACAGTACATGAATTTATTATACGGTTGAGGTTTGAATTTTTTACCACGGTTCGCTTTTATTTCCCATTATCTGCAGGTCTCGCGCTGAATTCATTGTATTTAAAAATAGCGATAAAAATAAACGGCAACACGTGCGCTTGAGCTGTATTGTGTGGCTTTAGCAGCGCGTTTATTTTTATAGTTGGAACTGAAGGTGAAAGACAAGCGCACGTACATGGTATGAGTTCAAATACTTCAAATAGGTTATCAATTTAAAGAACGTAATGTTATAATTAGGAGCTTATGATGTTAGGAAATGAAATTTATTTTTTCGGTAAAGTGAAGCAAACAGATTACGTCAGTGTACCTTTTGTATCTGTACGTAGGTACTTCGTTTACTCGGGATTATACAATGAGGAACCTAAGCTTCTATATTATTACTCGAAAAATATGTACAAAGTGTGATTCGTGCAATCAAAGTAAATTGGTTTCTCGTATGAAATAGTGCTAATACGTAAAATATCATTTTTATTAGAAATTTGTTTTCAAAGTTTTATATTTCAAGCGGAACCCATATTATGTACCTATACTAGAAATTTATTTGTTTCTATTCAACCTAAGTCCAAAAAATCCAACCACCTATGTCTGCATACAGTGGGCAAAGTGCCGATGTGAGTACAGTGCGCGAGAAGTATTTCCTCCCGAAGCCTCAAATTTGCGAATTTTTTTTTTTCACCCACACGGATTCCAATATTTTTTGTACACCCATTATTACCTTACCTACTTTTTTGTAGTTTCATCTATTGAAAACAGCTTAGATAAACATTTGAGGGCATTCATTCATACAAAATCTAATCCTAGATCCTTATAACAGTGTTATTCGTGTTAAGCACTGAGGCAATACCACTTCACAACAAATGCATGTACATTGTAGAATATATAATACATCTTTGTCATTATATACGAAAACGGACGGGGAGTCGGATTATTAAAGCACTTCGAGGAAAACGGGAGCTACGCCATCGTCTAAATGAAATCACTGTGTATTCCCCCGTCCTTTTAAAGGAAAATCGAGCGCTGAGTAATTTGGTCAACTTAACGAGAGGAATTGCTTCGCTGTGCAATCCGAAATGTACGTGCATATTCGACGAATTAAGTTTGTTACGATGCACGTACGACAGCTGCGAAATTTGCTATATTTCGCCAATCTCTCTCTCTCTCTCTCTCTCTCTCTTTGTCTTTTATATCTTCGTGAATCTCCAAAGGCCGGTGAATAATGGTAAAGCGTCGATAGTTGTCTCTACAATTTATTCAGTTGAAATTTCGTTTCGTGCAATTCGAAACCTTGCACATTGTAAAATTGTTATAAATGGCGTGTTCCTCGAAATACTGTGAAAATATTCACAGTTGTTAATTACAACAAAATATCCAAAAGTTGTGTCGACATGTTTGAATTAAATTTCTGGAAGATATTAATTAAATATTAGTAATGCTTACGTTCGAGAAGAGTAATTAGAATTCTGCTTCCAGGTTTTATTGTGGATATAATATTTGTATACAAGAGCCGCAAAAATTGTAATTTGCCAATCACCAATCATTATATACATTGTTAATTTGGAATCGAGCAAATTTAATTACTCATTACTACCTATCGGTATTCAATTGCTGATTCAAAAATTTTCGAACCACTTTTTTTTTGTTGAAAATCACAAAAGCCATGGGTAAATAAATATTTTCAATCACCAATGACAAAATTAGTCGGTACTTGAAATTTTTTGCTAATACAAATAAAAAATGATATGGATAATTGAACTCTTTTTTTATCACAAATTATTAACTTAACGAGCAATCAAACTTTGATAATATTATAAATGCAATGGATTATTCTCAAACATGGAAAAAAATACAACCGGATTTTTTCGATCCGTATACATTTATATCACTCACGAGCTGTAGAAAGAAAAATTAAGAAAAGGGGAATCGCACGCTCAAACGCGTCGCACGTGTTGGCGCATGAAAAATAACCTGAAATTGAAACAAAGTACCTACAGTAGCCCCCTCGTTAGGGCGAAATAATCGTCCTCCTTTCCTCTTCGAATGAGCCATCAGACACACACGTAAATCGAGTCGATTCACATCACCCACCGACGCTCGTAAAGTGCAGAAGGGGCCAATTTTTTCATCCTTTTTTTGTCTGTGTCCTCCGCGCGTTGGAAATAGCCGAGAGAGAAAAGGTCCCTGCTGCGCCATTTCGTAAGGACGGTTGATTATAAAAATAAAAAAATAATAAAAAACCACCATGTGTGGATGAGAGGTGGGCGTGGTAATGGAATACAAAAAGAGGGCAGCCAGACCGGATGATATATAGTGAAATGAACGTTCGAAAACAAGTCGACAAAAAGGATGGAGCAAACGAGATGTGGAACGTAATGGCCTGCGAGTTGAAGAGAGATAATTTGAATTTGGACGAATGGAGGGCAAGAGAAAGAGAGACAGCAAATGAGGATCGTTATTCTTTGTACAGTAGCTGCATGGTTCTGGGATCGATTAATTTTCTCAGTCTAATTGGTCATTGTTATCATTATCATGGCAAGGAATTGTTGTTCCGACGATAATTGTTTTTTTTTTTCTGTTTGAAGCTCATGATTAATGTTTTTTTTTTTTTTTTTATTAAGCTCGGGCACCGATGGTTTATCAGAAGGGTCTTGATAAAGTGTTTGGACCGGAAACTAGTCCAAGCTGAAGAATCAACATTTAAAAACATAACAAATATTTGCATAGCTTATAAGCATTCGAATTATGCATTTTCCCAAAAAAGATACTTTTTATGCTGTCCAAAAAAAAAAAAAAAAAAAACAACAAAAGTGACGTAACAGTCGGTGGTTCATAAACTTAGTGGTACAAACTATATGTGGTCAGACGTATGTATTTTTGATGATCGACTATCATTAAATCTCAACAAGTGATTCATAAAATCGGTAGTATAACTCGTGCATAGTCAGACATCTTCATTTTGGATGGCCCACCTTCCTTTACTCCCAATAATCCCATAGGTAAGGTGAATCAGTAGTGTAACCCACATGTGGTCAGGCATCTCAGTTTTTGATGATCGACTATAATTTAATCTCAACAATTCCAAACCTAAGGCGATTTATAAAATCAGTAGTATAACCAGTATGTGGTCAGACCTCTCTTTTTTGAACAGCCCCCATTCATCGGAGGTAAATCCCATTATTTAGGTAAATCAGTAGTATAACCTGTATGTTGTCAGACGTATAAGATAGCTCACCTTCCCCAAAGCCGAAAGATCCTGTATAAGACTAAAAAAATAATATTCAAGGCGATGATGTGGTGGTATGTACAATAATACCTAATAGAGCAGAGTAATTTATCAAAGAATCAGTGCATAAAGTGTGAAGCTTGTCGAGAACGACACGCGCTCCCAAGTCAATGAGCACGATCGTCGTATAGGGAGATGTCGCTCTTCGTCTTGGACTTTGTAACGATTTTAGGCAGTGTCTCTCACGGACACTTCTATTTTTTTTTGTTAGACTTTCTCGTTCACTTTCGATATAGTAGACTGCTTTATTACGTTTCCTCACTAAACTTTCATGTTAGAATTTGCTGAAGTGCAGGTCTTTTAATACACTTCTCGGCACTTTTCCTTCGTTCCGAGAATAGCTTTACTTCAAGATCCGATACTCCAAAGTTCCGTGCCATCCTGCGCATCGCTCCAAGACTTTCAAACGCATCCCCGAACAACTTTTTTCGAAAGCAAACATAAAAATATTCCAGGGCAAATTTATCTTTCCATCGGTTTGTATCAAAAACAGTATACCGACTCATCATCAATTTTTCGTCGCTCCTAAACTTCTCCAACCCCTCACTCGCAGCAATAACAAACACACAAGACCCCCGAAACAACGTAAACGCGATCGAACGAAAATGATTGATTTTTTTTATACTATGTACTTGCTCACGAAAGTATACACGTACAATACATTCACTCAATCTATACGCAAAGTGTCCTCAAATATACAGAAGCGCGCACGTAGAGTCCCGCGAATTTCCATAATCAGAAAGTTCGACTGCACTGGAAACTCGGAGCTGACGAGCCATGGGGGGGGGCTCAGGAAAGTAATGAGCTCGCCCTTCACCATACCCGCCGATATCCCTCCTCCTCCTCCTCCTGTCACGTACGCGGGCGTGTGCACACACTCCGGAGTTCGCTGGTCGGGCCGTAAGGTTCCGCTGCCACGCGAGTATTCGTAAAATCAGCCGAGTCGATGTCCAAATTTTCGCTCCGAGCGTTGGTACACGAACTCTCGTCGCTCCACCGACGGTTAGATGCGCCACTCGTGAACCCGAAGAGAGTTGCTTCCACCGCGGTCCCCAGCTCGCCGCAGCGCTGTCGAATCGGGCACGAGCGCCGCGTCGTACAGTTTCGTGCGTACACGCGCTCATTTGAATCATCGATCGGTGCGTGCCCGGCTTATGTGGTCTCTGCAGCGCACGCGCGCGCCCGATGCAGCGTGGATCTTAATTTTTGATGTACATGATTCTGATTCCCCCAAATCCGTACCATTGTGCGCGTAAAGTAATTTGTGATTCTCGGTAACCGGGCGTAAGTAGGTGCGTATAAATATAGTCCGTAACCTTGCCGGGCCATCAGAGACTCGTGGGAGAAAAACCAAACAAAAAATCGATAGACCGATGGCAGGCGACGCACGAGGCGTTTTATGTGTATTTTCCTATTAATAACAACAACAACAGCAGCGCAAACTCGACGGGTGTTATTTTAAGCTCGAGTGTCTCTCGGCTCCGGCTCTCTCCGTTTCTCCGCGCGTTCGCAGTGACTTCGCATTATACGGATGCCTATAATGGAGTACCCTATAGGTACGACAGGCTCGTGCGTCGCGAGAGCATAATTTTCACGCGCAAACAAC
Organism: Copidosoma aretas; assembly: GCA_030522625.1. Taxonomy (NCBI): domain Eukaryota; kingdom Metazoa; phylum Arthropoda; class Insecta; order Hymenoptera; family Encyrtidae; genus Copidosoma; species Copidosoma aretas. Next base: position 29,638 of record JAPYYV010006782.1, on the reverse strand, counting down.
GAGGCCGAGAGAGCTGTGGCTATACCTGTATGCACGTACAGTCGGGGATGCCAAGTTCTCGAATTTCCAGGTATACGGAATTTTTCTCGTCGGTTCGAAAAAGTCGGTAACTTGATGAAGAAAAAAATACTTGGACGCACGGTGAAAATGTGACCGCGGAGTGTGAAGCGGAATGCACACATTAACCGGTCAATCAGCTGGTCGGGCAAATATCAGAGATTCCACTTTTTCCATCTTCAAGTGGCCATTACTGTACCAGCGTATGCAGTTGTTTTTTGTTTCACGTCAGTACAGCACCAGTGAGTGAATATCATGGCCGATGGAGCCAAAACAAGGACAGGTGTGGAACGTTCCTCCCGCGACTCGGAACGATTATCGTGTGTCCCTCGGCCGCGCAACTTTCTTTCCTCGACGATTCACGGCACTGCGGCGCGCGCGCACGGAAATCGTCCTTCTTGTTCGGCATGAAATGCGTCGACGCGGGGAAAAACGGTGGCCCTAACGAGACCCGCCTCCCCCCTGCCTTCGGGCGGAAAGCGTGACGAGACCGCACGGGCCCGCCCTCGCAACTTTTTCAATTTCAGCCGCGGTGAATCGCATTACGAGAACACTCGGGCGGGTGCGAACGATCGGTCCGATATCGCCGGGCTCGCGATTTGCATCTTATTTCCCTCCCTTTTTTTTTCCCCCCTTCCTCGCGGAGGATTACGCGGAGGATCGCCGAGGACTGCTAATTGGGTAAATTCGCGTTTGAACGCTCTCTGCCCCCCGACGCTCTGGTAATGATTCGCGGGGGAGTTTGATCTCGTCGGCGTTTTTATATCTCGTTGGAGCTGATCTTCCATTACAGCGTACTTCATCCTTCTGTTCCCGATACATTTTAATAAATCTTAGGAAACATTGAACTTTTGACGGTTTATTTCAACAGCATTCATTGCAAATGGTAACAGGACGTGTTACTTTAACAAAGGCTCGCTTAAGACAAACTACGTTCGCTTGTTGCAAAGATAAACTCTTATTTGATCGATCGTGACGCGGTCTTCATAGCGGATCAAAACTATTATGTTGACAGACTTTTATTAAGCAACAATCGTAATAAAAGGAAACAAACGAACGTGTACATGAATAAGAATAACGCTCAACAACATAGAACATCCACTTATAAATTGAAAATTGCAAAATTGGCTGGTCTTACCTTACTCGACTGTTTCTACTTAGCTTAATATGCATCGGACACTTAACAACACCTTTCTCCGAGCTGAATCTCGATGTAGTTCCGTATCCTGCACCGCGAACTACGTGTATCGTGTACGATAATAACAACAAAATCGTATGTCTGCGTCTGTTGTGCGTAAAGCTTAAAGATATTGCAAAGAACATAAGTGCGAACACCGAATGTTCTCTTGCTGTCCTATCCCTCGTACTGCACGCATTTTTACCTACTCTTTTTCTTCCAGCAGAGCACAAAGAACGCTCGCAAAGTTTTTCCACTTTTGAACACGATCCATGCGGACATGTTTTTCGTACAAACAAACATCCTGAAGTTCCGAAAAAAAATCCAATCGCTTTGAATTCAGCAGGATTTTTCAATATTTTCAAAGCCTTTGAGAGACTTTGACTTGTACAATGAGTTTTAAATTTTTCAATATCTTCAATTAACTTTGTAAAATTTTAGAATGATGATACGATCTTGAAAGTCCATCTTCACTGACTTCGGGAGTGCCCACACCCGCCTGATAATACATACGAGCACTATGATAAATATTGTGCAAGGCATCGTACGTTTTATCCGGGGAAGCGTAAAAAATCGAGCGATGTCCGGAAGAAAAAATTGAAATCCATCCGATCGCTGAGAAATCACAGCGCGACAATGAAACACGCGTGTGCATACGTAAAAAAGCGAGCCCTCAAAGCATATCACGCTCCTTTTGTTTTCGCTAGGCAGTCGCGCGTAAAAACAGACGACAGGCTCGCGGTGAAAAATCTCCTCGCTCTGCGCTATACACCTCACGATTCACGCCCAAACGGAAAAAAAGCACGCGCGCTCGGCCACTTCACCCCGAAACCCATGAAATATACACTCACGCTCGCGCACGACAGATCACGCGGATCGATAAAGGTGACGGGAAAAAAACGATCGGGAGAGTCCAAGGAGGCGAGACAGAGGAGGAGGAGGAAGAAAAGCTTCTTCGCCCCCCTGGCCACTCCCGTCTGGCAACTTTCCGATTAGTCACGGCCCCTCGAGCGGTGGTCAACGTTCGTTCCATCGTCGCGCGCGAGCCTCGGATTTGCAATTCCAACGATCCCCCCCGCGCGCGCGCTCCCGCCGTCGCTGGCGGTTCATTTACATTCGTCGGTTCCACCATTACCGCGGAATTCCGCTGATCGACGTCCCCCCCCCCCCCCCCCGCTCGCCGCCCCCCCCCCCCCCCCCTCGCGCGCGCGAGTGCGGTGAATCAAATCTATGCTGCCGCTGCCGCACGAGCGTGAATGTGGGAGTTGTAAAGAGCGCGCTGGGATTCGGGCCCACGTTGATGGATCATTAGTACACCCGCGTGGAAGTATTTCGCGGAGGCTGTGTATGGTATTGGTTGCGTGAAAAAATTTCCAAAATTTTACAGAAACTGTGGGTGGAAAGTGTGCCGAGTGTCTTTTATCATCGACCATTTTAGAAAAAGAAAAGTTATTTCTGAAAGAAAAAAATATTCATACGCGAATGGAAGTGTGTCACACAGTTTTCATCAAATTTCTGTACATTATTTGCGGAACCGATATCACGTATGTTTGATTCTTTGTGTATAGTCTTTTACAAGTGAATACAAATTGTTTAATACGTCTCTGAAATATTTCAACTGAAGTAATATTCAACGATTCGGGGGGAAGAGTATTCCACAGCCTTCTCATTCAGTATACACATGAATCAAATATATACTTTCTAATCGACATATTTTTCACAATAGGCCTGTGGTGCGGCAGTTGATAATTAACCTCCCTATGTTTAAATAAATTATTTAATGACTCGCACGTTATTCCACCAGAGTTAATCCTAAACATAAAACAATAATCGCTGTATAAAAGAAACTGACTAATGTCCATTGATTTATGTTGCTGCTGAATATTGGAGTAATCGTGATCAGTATAAGACATTGGTGCACCGCTTATGCTGGAGCTTTTCAAGGCTGGTGATTACTTGAACTGTATGTGGTCTCCAAATCTGGGATGCATAAAGGAGTGGAGGGATAAAAACTTACTGCCAAAAAAAAAGTAATCGATTAGTTTTCCATCACGACTGATCGTTGGACCAACCATCGCTTCGAGTAAGAAAAAATAATTATAATAATGATGTATCAATCACTTGTAATGTATATTATACCAGAGTAATCAATCATGAAGTATTGACTTGTATGATTGACTACCTTACTATAAAAAATGTTAATGTTATGAGAGTGGAATCGTACTATATTTTGCTATGAATGATCGATTTATTATATTGATTATCCGCAGGTGTGATACTGAAAAACGACTGTAACACCGTATGCATCGTATTCAATTATGTTTTTTGTTTCAGATTGTAATTCTATTCATCGACATTTCAACCATCTATTCATTTGAATCATCATCATCATGAACAAAGTGTACTCTGTTTATATCCATTAAAAATTTGTAATATTTGTTTTCTTTTTCACTGTATTTCTTTGCTCACCATCCAATCTATTGCATACTCGATGTATTTGCTACAAGCTGTACTCACTAGCATGGGCCAGGAGCCCCTAGTTCCGAACAAAAAAACCCTTGAGCCATCAATACGATCGTACTATCCTTCATCGGGACTAGTAAAAATCGTAATCCACGTTGCCTATAGGCATCGCATCGATCCAAACCCAGCAACGCCATGAGCCAGACCGCGAAACCCCCATCGGACAAACGATCGGAAAGTCAACGAAAAATGTAAACACCCATCGCCACTAAACTAACCCGACACCCAGGAATCCCGCCCATAATTAATCTCCGGGGCCACCCGCCACGCACACGGAGCGCCGTAGACGGGAATTCAATTTCAAAGGGAGAGAGAGAGAGAGAGAGCGCGCAGTACAGCATACGGGGCACAATGCACCGGCAAAACGAATGGCTCGGACCCCGTGAGGCTCGAAGGGGGGAAGGGGCAAATAATTCACAACGCGCGTTGCCGTAATGTGTGTGTATCGACCTGCCCATCCCCGTCCGGCTGTGCTTACCTCGATTATGACTACGAGTACACCACACCGCCGCCGCTGCGCATCATCGCACGTTTACGCGTCTTCGGGGGGGGGGGGTCGATATCGCCGGGACTTTGTTGTCGAAATTAAATCGCGCGCGTTCGTAACGCGGGTGTGCGAAAGATAAGAAAAATGTGGGGGGGGGGAGCTAATACCTGCGTACGGTGTACACGCGCGAGGAGCGCCACCGCGCGGTAAGTTTTCCACCGTCGCGCGTCGCCACCCCCCCCCCCCCTTCACATTTGCATTTTCATTTCCAGTCCGCCGTCTTGTCTCCCGCCTCCCCCCTGCTCCCGCGATCCCGAAGGCCCTTCAATATATCCCGCTCCACTGTTCTCCGAGCGGCCTCTTTCTTCTCGCCGCTGCTTTTGTCCCCTTCTTTCCGGCGCCACGGCCCGCGCTGAGCTGAACATCGTGGCTCCTTGCGGGTGAAAGTATACACTTTGGTTCGGCTGGCCACGAAAAAAAGGTTTACAAGACTCGGCAGCTGTATCCGCGGACAGGGATACGATTCGGGGCGGGATTTTTTTAATTTTTCCCTACCGAACGACGCGGAGCGGAAGAGCACCAAAATTCATGCCGAACGTCCTTTCAGCGAGGATCCATCATAGCCGAACCTGGTATTTTTTGGGGGGTTTTTCGTCCCTCTATCCAGTCGAATGCGCGCATCGTCGAATGACGGGGTTTTTTACCGAGCTGATTACAGATGGATTCGGCGTATCTTGCCGCAGAAGGGTGTACGCGCCGGGGGGCTCGAGTTAGTTTGAGCATCATCGGATCACGGGGACGAGTCGGTTTGAGAAACGAGGGCTGCCCGATGTGCGCAGGAGGAGAGTCGATTCGTTCGAGTGCCAGACGGAGGGAAGAAAAAGAGGCCTGTAGGATGCGGGGAGGGTGAGTTTGACGCGTCGGTTTGGCTGCGACACGAGAGTTTTTGTGTCGAGCGTGAGCTAGTACATTTTATCGAAGGCTCAAACGATTCGGATGGATTTGCGTAAGCGACGGCGCGTTGTCCATAACGTCGTCAAATGAGATTTGTTGAGCTGATTGATTGTAAATACAGTGTATATTATACTTGTATTGAAAGTAACGAGCGATTTTAATTTATTTTTCTCGAACACGCGAGTGTACGTCAAAATTGATGAAATCTTAGAAAGGTTAATAGATACTTGTAGTCGACGTATATTGCTGTAAACTTTTCTCCTCATTTTTGAAAAAAAATCTTGACACGAGTGAATTTTTCTTTTAATCGCAATGACCAAAGATGTTGGATCGGGGAAAAAGAACGTCATATCTCATCATTGTAGGTTTGTCTGAACAAATTTAAATGACTACTCAACATACGCAGAATAAATAATTAACGTTTGGATCGAAAGGTAAATACATTGAATTTTGCCAGATTTCGACACATTCGTACATCCATGAGTCTCATCCGAAAGCTAGTTTTGCTCATTCAAATTAGATTCTACGAAAAGATACGCGGAAAAAATTCAAATTTCCATTTGTTAAAAAATCGGTAATCGAAATCTTCTAGAACGCTCCAGAAGAAGTGCGGCGCATCGAATTTTCAGGCTGACCACGATTTTTCTGACTCGCTGTACAGGAGAAGGAATAATAAAAGGTCACTTTCAAAGGCGCGCGAGCAATATTAGATTTTTTTTCCTCAAAACCATGGAACATGATATTTTTTGCAGAATAATAACACGCGTACTGCCCGACAGTTACGTTTATCAAATTCAGGGATCCCAAACGCGGTACCCAATCGTATGGTGAAGTACACCCATACAATAATCACACTTTTCCTACCTCGGGCACTTTTGCAACCCTGGTACACCCTCGGTAGGAAAAACAGCGTTCGCCACTCATGTGCATCCGACCAGGGGGTCCCAACGGACCGGGGCCGCCCTGGAGAGATGCACATTTGTGACGAAAACTACTATTACCTTGCGATTGGGTACCGCTTTTGGGATCCGTGCTAAAATTATATAGAGTTTCTAAAATAGTCGGCACTCTGAAAAAAAAAAACATCGCCATCTCCTCTCGTACTAATAAAAGTTCAACTTTCCTGGAAAAAAAAAAAAAAAAAAACCCGCAGTGGTCTGTACACGCGCGGATCGGCATTCCGCGCCAACGCATCCACCCAGCGCGAAAGCGGCTTGACAAAAATTTCATTTTTTTAATGAACTGAACTGGTTAAACTGCGCGAACTTTTCTCCCACCATCACCGAGTCCATGGCATAAAAAAAAAACCGACGATCCCCCGGCGTTTCGAAGCTATCGTCCCTTTCGTCGATAAACTTATTTCAATTTCGACATTGCGACGGAATCAATATCCAAAGGCCCACTTGTCTGCCTCTCTGGCTCGACCCGTTTTTACATTTCCACGAGTCGAACGCGGCAAAGGCAACAGACCGTTCGTCGAGCGGTCAAAGTTTGACCGCTGGCCGAATCAGCGGCCCGTGGCAGCGGGTGCTGGGAAACTAAAGAACATCGGAGGAGGAATATTTCGCGTACGCGTAGCGCGGAGAGCGGGAAGGGGTTTGCCCCCGGTAAATTGATACACACGATATGAAACTGGGCTTATACGGGTATACGGCGTATGGTGTATAATGGTCCATACGGCTCCGGCGGCGGCGGCGGCGAGCAATATCGGAGCGCTGACTGCCACGTCAGTGTATTATGTGCGTCGATGGAAATTGATATTCGACGACCGCCCGAGTCCAAAGAGAATACCCGAGTGCCCATAGTATGCATGGGTGATTTTGCAAAAACTCGAATACTTTATTCTGCAATCAAATGAGACTTTCTAAATCTTGGCTCTGTTGTCTTTTTTAGAAAACCCATGTTAATTCAAATGGAATTTTCAAAACACTTTTGAAAAGCGTTACGGTACCCTTTTTTACGATTCTGAAGCCCGAAATGGGAGTTTTGCAGTGAAATTTAGACTTTGTACACTATAGTCAACTAGCCGATGATTTAAGATACCCCCGAGATTAGAGGCATTACTCTTAAGACCGCTTATTTTTAGTCAGCAAAACTCTCTAAATTCACGATGACACTACGACTAGCCGCATTCGAATACCTAGTTGAAAAAAATCGGTCGATATGCTTCTTCGCTCTACTATACAAAATAGTCAAATTCAAATGTTGAAGAATGAAACACTTGGCCCTGCTCAATCATTTGTCTCGTGCAATTCAAAAGTGACAAAAATAGGCATGACAAAACTCACGAAATATATAAGTAATCTTATCTCTTTTTCTAACTCTGTTGTTGATCGCTCACCGCTCAGAATAATACGTGTTCACTCGATGAATGACTAGATCCTGGCGTAGCTCATTGCGCAATATATAGTGCGCAGCTCAGTTAGGTCACTGACCACTGACTCACTCAGCTGACTAAGCTCACAGTGTGAAATAGTCATTCGTCGAGTGAACACGTATTATAATGAGCAGTGAGCGATCAACAACAGAGTAAGAAACAAGGAGATTATATTTCGTGAGTAGACTTATCTTACACTTGAAACTAAAATAGAGTAGTATTTATTAACGTATACGTACATAATGTAATTATATAAATAATAAGTAATACAAGTAACACAATAATAATGTATACATAGAAAATTCAGTAAATTGATTACATAATATATGCATGAGTCAAAAACAGGAGATTTTGGTGTGTGAAATAGGATTTTCAAAATTTAGTTTTTAGGATATTTCTTATATTTTTTCTATGTTATGTGACGTTCAAACTAGCCGCTTTTCAGCAATTCTTAAGCCCCAAATCGGAATTGTTTAACGAAATTTAGTTTGGTACATATGCATACCAGACGCCTTCGTACACTATATTTACCAAATCGATAATTCAAAATACCTCCGAGATTAGGGGCATCACGGTAATAATCGCTTATTATTAGTCAGCAAAACTCTCTAAATTCACGATGACACTACGAGTAGCCACATTCGAATATCTAGTTGAAAAAAATTGTTCGATATACTTCTTCGCTCTACTATACAAAATAGTCAAATTCAAATGTTGAAGAATGGACCATTTGGCCCTACTAAATCATTAGTCTCGCACAATTCAAAAGTGTCGCAACTAAAATGCCTTGTACACTTTCAAAATTTTTTTTATTGCCCTAAACTAAAAGAAAGGGTGCTTGATGGTTCAAATTATTGGAAAATACATTTTGAAAAATTAAAAAGTTAACTTATAGGCAGTATAAACCGCTAAGAATAAAATTTTTTAATTCTCCGCGTCACGGTAATGACATATTGGCCTGTTTTTTCCATCTCACAGCTAAGCAAAAATTTTTGTTGACTTGATATAAAAAATTTATCCAGAGGAATTCAGTTTATACCATTTAAAAAAAGTTTTAACTCAAGATAATTAAATGCCTTGTTTTTAACCAAAGGCTTCATGAACTATTCGAGTTTTTGTGAAATCACCCATGCATCTTCTAGGATTGGAGTGCTTGAAGCTAGAATTTCATGAAATGAAATTCGACTTTGGATTAAGAAAATGTGGGGAAGTTTTATCAGTTGCTTAGAAACTATGGGAATAATTTTGATTAGTTATTATGAAAAATAAAAATTGAGATAAATGTAGTTGAATAAAAAAAAACTGGATAACGTCATTGGAGGGTTATTGGATGGTTATTAATAATCGATCGCTCATCTTGCTCTATTGTTCGACTCTAATCATGGGCACTTTGCCCTTTACCACTTATTTTATGGACCGCCTGCTGTGGTGCTCATATTAGCTTGTATTTTCTGTGTGCGAGGAGTCAAGTAAAGAAATAATCTTGAGAGCCAAGATGACGAGGGGAATTATTTATTTGTCCGTGCATTCTTTTGTACTCTGTTGTGGAATATCCTTTAATAATAAATGCCGGTTAACTTTTTCTGTTTTTGTCGATGACGTGAGATGGAAAAAAATAAAATTAATATTTACCATCAAGCACTTGATCGTTGTATTAGTGATCATTTTTATTATTTCGAGAAAAAAGGAAGAAAAATCCTGAACTTGGTCGTCTACGAAAAATTCATTTATCGCGCCTCCCTTGGTCAACTCTCGCAGGCTTACCTTTTTTTCCTCGAAGCCGTCTTTTCTGTCTCTGCTACCTCTGTCTCGTAGAATTTTATTTTTATACCTACAGCTGGAAAAAGTGTTGAGTGACATCGACCAATTGATGCCAGCGTAGCGAGGTGGATGATAAAAAAAAAGTCGCAAAAACGAAAATCGTACAGTAGAAGGATACGTGTTGTTGAGATGCGAATGAGTAGCTACAATAAAACCAAGAAAAAAAGACTAATTAAAATTCACAAAAGCGACATGGCAGCGCCTCAATACTTTGTGTCAAAAACATGTAGAGTATCGTGCTCTAAACGAAGTAAGGTAACAAAGCAGGCCAACCTCTTGGGGCTTGCTGAACTTTGTTATGAACGTATGAGTTGTACAAGCAGTTCGATATTGCGTGTATCGAGAGAGGCCACTCTCGACTTGTCTTTGCGCACTGCACGGCGAATAAATCCACAAAGAAGGACATCCTGCTCTTGCAGAGTATCCGCAAAAGAGCAAAAGCGCGTTCAAATCTATGAAAAATAAAATAAATTTCACGATGTTCAAACCACACAATGGAACCCTCATTGCCTTTCTCTCGTGCACCAGCTGGGCTTTTTAAGAGGCGCACCCAGGTGAAGCGAAAACACCGTCGCGCGCAACGCAATCAATTAAACGCCGACCGAACAATCCCCACCGCCCCCGCATGTACATATACCGTGCGCCCATTAACCGCCCTCCCCCTCCGTATATTCTTCCTAAAGGCGCCGCTGCACCCACCGCACGCACTATTGCCCCCCGTGCACTTTCGATTCCCTGCAGCCCTAAGCCCCTTCCCGCTACCCCGAGTAATTAATTCAGGCCGGAATTACCCCCCCTCCCGCCCCCGGGTTTCCCGGCAGCTCGTTCGCCCGGGAGAGATTCACCCGTTCCCCGCGACGTCTTTGCTCCGCCGGCTTTTCCCCGAGCTGCCTTATGTATACCCATTCTGCTGCAGCTTTATTTTTGCTCTGCTCGTTTTGTCGCTGCCTGCCCGTCTTTGGTCGCTCCTCCTGCCTGCCTGCTCGGGCTGTGTGTGTGTGTGTGTGTGTGTTTCGTCTCCTTTTTAGCCACTGGTGCGCCCGAGATTCCGTGCTGCTGTCTTTCGTTCTTCTCCGGTTGGTTTTTTCGCCGTCCTCGTTTTACCCTCCGCGTCTCGATATCGTTTGAACAAGCCGGACGGGGTTTCCCCCGAGTTTCTTTCGTTCGCCGCGATGCTACCTTAATACACCTCCTTTTTTGGCTGGTTTTTGTGGGCTGATTTTTTGGTCAAACAAAAACCACATTATAACATCGAACCGAATCGCAGTGAATTCGATCTACAGATTTCATGCGCTCGGCTGACAAATACGCGTGTATTTTTTACTTTTTGTCGTGAATTGTATTTATTGATTCTATAGTTGTGTATCGATAAGCCGATTGCACGCTGATAGTTCAATTGTGTTCAAAATACGCCACTCATACAGTTCAGCGTGTCTGAGGTGAAGACAATGAAATTTACTTCGCCTTGTTTTTTAACACATCCGCCCCCAATACTATACGTATTCTCTTCGAACGGTAAATACAACTATTTACCTGGGGGGGATACTTACACTCCCGATAACGGAGAGAAACAAAAGTGCTACTGTCAGAGGAGACGTACGAAAGTAGTACAATACACTGCTGGAGGGCAAAAGTAAAAAAAAACACCTCGTATCTCGTGTACATTTAGGGCTTGTTTAACTTGCTTTCGAGATGCACATACGATTCTTCAAGCCCCGCAGCAGAAAATTTATCACTTTTATATCCAAGTATAGCAAACAAATGATATATGAATTGAAGTATTGACTTTGTTCCAGCAAGTCGGTATCAATTTACCTCTCCAATACTCTGGCTGACCAAAGCGAGTTTATACTACTTGTACCATATTAGCACACGCTGGCATTCCCACGAACGTTATACTCGTCGAAATTCTTATATTCTAATTCTCTTATTCGATGGCAAATCTCTTTGAAATGTGTACCATCTAATTTCATAAAAGTGCCGTGAACATCACGAAAATGGTAAATTAAAAAAATCTTATTTTTCTCGTTCATATGCATGAGAGCGTCATTGAGCAGTGCACAAACGACCGAGTTTAACCAACGAACGAAGAGCGTGAAGTGCCCACTTGACGCATGCAAATGCGTGTAATGTTTGAATAATCTTTTATTTTCCTTGAATGTAAAGCTTCGTATTTTCATCAGCCAGTTCTAACGAGCACAACATGAATCCAAAGATTCAAGGGTCATGATTTTAAATGACGAATAGGGCTTGACATACATACGTTTTTTTTTTTTTCTGTAAATAAAATACGGGACTCCATAGAGATACAATGTTTTCAAGATAAAACTGAACAAAAAATTTATGAGTTGTAGACTACTCCGGACTATTGGTACAATAAAATACTTGAAACTATGTTATTTTAGTTTATCGAATTACACGTACCAACGCACTGCGAAAAACTGTACTATATTGATCGAAACATACATGGACAGATGATAAAATGCGTCGTTTCGGTATAATCAGTGCCACGTAAACTTTAGTTACTCGCAAGTTTTAGTTCTTCCGTAAGTCTCATGCGTCCCAATTAACTTACGACCTCTCAAACTTCAAAGGAACGAAAGCATTGCAGCGGCTAATACAATCACCCTCGCGTCTCGAAATGCTGAGAGGCACGTGCTCAAAGAGTATCAGCATATCAATCCGTACAGAGTATCATATTTGGCGTTCCTCTTTACAAAATACACGGGCGATAGAGTCGCACGAAACTGCGGATGCGAGAGATTTAGCTAGCGGCGAGAGATAAGGTCAGGAGTAGCAGCGGCCGAGGCCGGAACTTCGGCTCCGATGAATGCAGCGATGCCGCGGCGGGAGATTAAAGTCCGAAGTCGTTAGCTCATTTTCGTGCTCTCGCTCGCTGCTCTCGCCGGTCGATGCGACGGCGCGATACACCGTGCATTATGCGGGTCGTTTCGCGAAAACTTCATCATCGGGCGCGTCCCGGTCATTCGAGGCGGCGCGTTTGTTTAATTTGCGTCTGATGACCTTTTTTTTTTTTTTCAATGCATCGCGAAAAGCTGTTTTTGAATCACGCGTTTGTAGAGATACGACCCACAGAATTTGTTGCGTCAGCGTGAGATGGGGAAACAGGGGCTGAAATGTCGTCATCGCGGGCCGCCGAGTTTGCACAGAGCGGATAAGTGTACTTTTGGCTATTTTTAAGCTTCCGTATGCAGGAGTTATCAACACGGGGGACTTTTTCTTGGACTTGGAAAAATTCAAAAACCACCATCGCCTGGACGATGGAACTTGTTGATGTAGCTGGTGGCAGCCTCGTCGTGAAGACAAGGATTTTGTTTCGGTGGTATTTTCCGTACTCGACCCTGTTTCTATCCTGTTGCAATTTCTTCCAATTGCCAATCGGGTGCCACTCTAGAAATTGGTTTTGCAGCTGAAACTCGATGATAATGTCGATGTTACGGAATTGCAAAAAATTTTAAATACTGAATTTCGAAAATTTCCGTTTTTCCACCGAAACATTTTTTTCTCTATCCAGATATTTGGATCATTTTTTAATTTTTTCGCTCGTCTTGGTTATTGATCTTTTCGTAGCTTACGTTGGGATTTCTCACTCGTTTTTTCGCCCTTTTAATTAAAAATGTTTGGAGAATCCTTTCGGGAGTACGAAGCCGCTGCGTTCGGAGCGTATATGCATCTTATTTACGACATTTCGAGTAATCCAGTGACGCACGTGCGGGACGAAAAGTTGGTTCTGCGTGTGCCACTTTCGCGAATGACGCACGCAGTCGAGAAGCGCGTCCCGAAAAGAGAGGGGACGAGGATGCGATTTCTAGCGAGCACCCGATTCGGCTCTCCATTGGGCAATATCGTGAGGAGAGATGTGAGAGAATTTTGTATTTCAGGGTTGCAGTCTGTGGCATTTTTTCGTACGTGAAGTCTTTCGTAGCTTTTTTTTTTCAAAAGTGGAGCTTCGTATTGCAGGTGGTGGACGCGGTGTCTTTGGAAATCAATAGAAACGGCGTTTCCAATGAATATGGATGGACTGGGAAGCACGTCCGTGCTATTTTAGTTTCGGTCGACGTGCGCGTTTTGTTTTACATTATTCTTTAGTGAAATGATTCAATCGCTTGAAATAAAATGAAGGCTGTCAATACTTTGGCACAAAGCTTCCTCGAATTTTTATACATATTTTTTTTTTCTTGATTGTATTTTTTATTCGATTATGATTCATTTTTTTCAATTTCATCCCAAACGGTATTTTAGTATGATGATGATGATAATAATGACGATGATGATGATAATAATAATAATAATAATAATAACTGTTTGTGGTAGATCTGCCAGGTACTATAGCTCGGTTGGTTAATTATCAAACTTATGAATACGAATAAGATTTGGTTCGAGACAAAAAAGATCCGTACATTGACGTAGTGTGTCAGAGGCTTATAGCAAATGCTAGTCAAAATCAGTCAACAAAAAACAGAAATTATTTTCTTAAAGAGGAAATCACACTTTTTTTAAAGTTATAATCGCTTGGTCTGCTGTTCAAATGTAATCAGGATACAATTTTATTACAAATTAATATATTTTATATTATTCGTGTAAAATCAACGGGCCATTATGCCCTTTCGTACACGTACTTTGGTAAATGTTTGGGTTAAGGTAGTACTGTCGGTGCCTCGCTAGTCAAGTGTATGATTTTGCTCAAAAATCAATGACAAGTTAGACTAAAACTGCCGCGACTTGAATAATCATTGATGGAAACTTATGAAAAAATTCATGGCTTATCCTCGTTGCATTTTATTACTAAGAGTCCATGCCAACGATCAATAAATAGTTTTGTGTTGCCAGAAAAAATTGAAACATACCAAAAAAAATTTTTATCAGAAATAGTACATTTCCTAACTAGGGCAGAAAATACGACTACCGCGCCCTTCGGGCGCGGTTGTTGTATATTTATGCCCGAGGTGAGGACAACATTTTTTTTACCGAGGGCAGAAAGTGCAAATTTCTGCCCGTAGGCGCATTTTCGGCCCACTAATCACTTTCGGCCCTAGGGCAAATTTTATTTTATTATTTTATTAATTTTATTTCTCGTTCATCAATAACTTTATTTTTATTATTTACATACTTTTCTTCCGTTGATGAATTAACATTAAAAATCAGGAAACTGACATTGGTCAGTCAGTGAGGTGTGAATTTCGGAGCCACCTGTAACGTAGTTTGTTGCGAGATATTACAAAACATACATGTATACATAGTATGTAAAAGGCTTGGTCTAATGCCTGACAAAATGACTAATAATCATTAAAAATCGCTTTATTAAACGTTGGAGTAAAAACTTTAAAATATACTTAATTTATTCCAATCTTAATTCCAAACAGCAGATTCAAGTTCATAATCGTGATTTTGGAAAAAAAAAGTAGATCCCGATTTAAATTTGTTTGATTAACTAACGATAAGTCAAATGAAGTTGCTGCTGATTTATGTAAAAATCTAGGTACATTTTTTATTTTGTATTTTCATTTGTATTTTCATGAAAAAGTATCCGGTATCATTATGCTTTTATTATGTATTATGAAAAAAGGATTCGTGGTATTAAAAACAATAAAAGTAAAAAAAAAATTTAAAAAAAAAAAAAAAAAAAAAAAAAAAAAAAAAAAAAAAAAAAAAAAAAAAAAATAAAAAAAAAAAAAAAAAAAAAAAAAAAAAAAAAAAAAATGAACAAAAATGAAAGGAATTTGACTGTATTTCTTAAAATAGAGGAGTATTTTCGGGGGTAGCGTGAAAAAAAATAAAAATAAAAAGTATCTCATTATACATTTACGATACGGAAAATTTATACAATCTATGAAATTTCAAGGTACAAATATATAGCGGCAGGTGAGATGCCGTTATCTTAATCGCTTATAAATTATGATAGTTGTGTTTTTTCACCGTGCAAAGTAAAAAGTATTATCACTTACATACTAAAAAACTTGATGCTTTTAATTCGTACATCTTATTTACACATTTATTGGCGATTTCGTGAACTTCCTGCGCTTTCAAGCCTCCCGAGCACTAGTTTCATTTGGTTTTACAGTTTTTCATACACATGTTCAAATAAATGATTACAATTCCCATGAACAGAATTTATAAAGAGGATAGAATATTTAAACTTGTCGTGGTGCAAAACCTGAAACTCTGCGATAAATAAGTACGCAGAAATTCAAAGAAATAATCTTGTGCCAAAAAAATCCTCCAAGTTCACATATGTACACTTTAAACCTATATATTTATAAGCAAATGTAATTTACAAAAAAGGTTTTAATAATTTGTGTCTCACAAATTCAGAGATAACTTTTTTCGATTTTTAACTCAATGCAGCTTAACATTACAAGGTAAATGAAAAAAAAGTTGAAATAATTTAACCTTAATTCTCGTCTTGTAAACTTACACAAGCACGCCTCAACGAATATACGTCCTACATTTTAATTTGGCCTCCAAAATTTTTTGCCAAATTAAAATGAATTCAACACGTGACATTATATAAAGCTTTGAAAATTGAGATTTCAAATTAATTGTAAATAAAACGTATCAATTATTATTTTAAAACTTTTAAAGCACGCTGCGAATACTTATGCATAATTTTATATTTTAGCAAAGTATGTATTTCTTTGCTTGCATGTACAGGGCAATATATTTTATATCAAGGCCTTTTTCACGCGAAAAAATATATCTCGCTATAAGAAGTTACTGTAACACCAGACATAGACATTGTGCTTACAAAACAGCAATGGACACGTCTATTCTTTTATTGAGCCTATTAGTGCATCTCATGTATTCTTTTTTTTTTTACGTAAAAATTATCATACTCAATACAAATCTCACACTCGCAATCGCTCACTAATACAATTTTTAAAAATCGTATTACGTGTATTTTGCTTTGATGGACAAACATGTGCGTACTTATATACATTTCATTCGCATTGAAAAATATACGTATCTACAAAATTTGTGTACATAAATGTACGATCGAACGGAAGCATTAGTATTATCAGTGCTTAATCACAGAGAAAGAGTCGAAATTTATTCTCACTCTCGTGAGCCTGGGCTCAGTAAAGGCATCAAAAAGTTGCATAGAAAAATTTTTAATAGCTTCACCTGTGTGTGTACTTAGTAATCAAAATGGCAAAAGTAACGTCGTTCTTGAAAAATTAGAGTCCCCTTTGACTATTTTATTTCAAATGGTATACTATCTTATGAGAGGTACTGAATACACTTGTATCCAAGACCAATTACAAAAATTACCTTTGCAAAGATAGTTACATCACTCTTTCGCACAATTAATTACTTCGTTGGAATACAAAAAAAAGAGTTCTGCCTGGTTGTAAAAAAAATTAATCATCAATCTTTATCCTTGACGTTTGCTGAACTTTTGATGAAAAGCCAACAGATAAAAAATGTAGCTCCTAGACTGATTCATCTTATACGTCGATGCTCAGAGATCAGATTTATCCTTCAGGACATCATCCGAGCAGGTTCTGTTGCAGGTAAAAAGCTATTGTCATATCTTTGGTTTGAAAAATATTCACGAGCAACGGCTGTAAGACCGATTAAGTATCAAGCGAAGCGAGTGAAGAGAATGATTTTTACGAATATTTGCGAGTAAAACAGTTATTAGTTTCGTTAATTTATCATTGCATTTAATAAATATTGTTATCTTCTCATTGACAAGCTGTTAATTCTTATTGAACACTATTGAAACCTAAGTATTATTAATCAAACAATAAGTCGTGCAAATTCAACTTTCATTCATATTTATGATTTTAATAACGATTAAAAAATACATGTATGCTTAAATATTCTTATTTTGAAGAGTCGCCAGCGAACCAATAATATACAAATATATAAAACACATGGATCCACTATCAAAAATTCTATCGTAATTAATAAATTAGCGGTTGAAAAAAAAAAAGGTTATATACACAGAAAATACAAAATGAAGCTTTTGTTTTGATAGCCTTGCCTTAAAGCGATACAATTTATCGTTGATAAATGATTATTATATAAGTAGGTGTCAAAACGCATGACAATTAATTGATTATAATTAAAAGAACATTTAGGGATACACCTGAATGCAATGGAACGTTTTTTTGGATGGGAATAGACATATCGTTTGGATCGGTTATTCCGTAAAAAACACGCGCACATATACCCAAGTTTGATAAAACTATAGCATAAATTGGACTGAAGACCATAACGCAACCAAAAGAAGGCAAAAATAAATAATCCAATGATCCATCAAACGCCAGAGGGGAAGACCGCACTTTTCGATGCGATCTTTTTTTTACTGAATCTGGCGTTCGATAAATCAGTGAAGGACTTAAAAACATTTGTTTGTGCCTTCCGGTTCGTGATTGCAAACAAATACGGTATCGCTGTTTAAATCAGCACATAGTATCATTCTGAGGCAAGTATAAGGGACGACGACATTGATGTGGATTGACGCAGAAAAGGGGAGAGAAGGGATGAGGCCAAAAAAGACGGAGAGCGTAGATGTCATATATATATCATAGGGGCAAGAAACGAGGGAGCAGCTCTTTTGGTGTTCTGTGGATATCTTGAAAGTATTAATAAATTAATGGAACTTTTTCTGCCGACGTTAAAACACATAACGCGTGATTCTGTCAAGTTTGGGAAAGATTCTGTCGAAATTAAGTTATAAATTCTCAAAGTTGACCAAAACCTGCTAGGCTCCCATAAGAGCCCATGTATTATGAGGCTAACTTCATAAATTAATAACTTAATTTGTAACGACAAAATATTTTCCAAACTTGGCATAGTTACTCATAATATGCTTAAGTTTCGACAAATAAATTTTCATCAAGATCTTAATTTTTTCCAATGTCCATAAGAATATAACACTACGAATTTCATATATATATATATATGTAAGTACCCACAGAACAACCTTAACAGAGCACAAGTATAACGAACGCACATATTTATATATACTTATAGTAGATTTGTACATGATACAAATGAGTGTGTATGAATATGGAAGGCGACGCACCGTTGACGGTTTTTTTTTGCATTGTTAATCAGCTTGTTTTGTACACAAAACAGTAATTATATAATATGTATGAAGTGAGACGATGACAACGAGCAGGGTGCGAAGAAGACAAGTTTCAGGGGCACATTTATGTATAATTGTAATGATGATAGTGATAATAATACTACACGTTTGTTACAACCTTCGCAGCGAGGCTATGCTGAGAGTACTGCACTTGGCTTTACGGGTGGGCTGCACAGAGAGGGGCGCGACGAGGAGCTCGTCTCGCGACGGCGAGCCCGAACTACCGTTGCCCAGTTCCTGGAAAAACACAGTTTTCACATTAAAAAAAAACCCCCCTTTGTTGAATGGGATAAAGACGATGGTGGCAGGCTCTTTTCTATTAAACTTTATGAATTCATTCTGGCAAAGACTGCGGGGAAAACTATTTGTAGGTCATTTTATTTCCACGGATAAATTATGAGGTACGCAAATGTGACCAAGAATTTTCAAGTTATGGGGAATGGTTGATTTGTTTTGAAAAATTACTCATAAGTAATATTGGTAACAATAATGGTACCAGTGAAATACAGTAATTGTTAAATATTAAAAATCATGGCCAAATATTCGAATATTACATTGGACTTACAAAATTTATGCATAAAAAACAGAATTAAAAAATATTTTCAAGATTCATTTTGATAATAAATGATACAAAAAGATTGTCCACCAATGCAAACATCAATACTTGCATCAAAATTTTTGCGCTCAACTTGGGATTTTTTTTCACTAAACCCAAAATGTTGCAATAAAGCTAATATACTTACTATGAGTAATGCGAAATATGTTTCCACAATCCCATCTGATAGCATGCGCAAAAAAGATCTCCATATGTACGTATCGTTTTTATCGTAATAAAAATACGAGAAAACGTTTTTATTTACAATGCACTTTAAAATGATCACGCACTAAGAGGTAGGAAAAGTGACAATCTAAA
Organism: Copidosoma aretas; assembly: GCA_030522625.1. Taxonomy (NCBI): domain Eukaryota; kingdom Metazoa; phylum Arthropoda; class Insecta; order Hymenoptera; family Encyrtidae; genus Copidosoma; species Copidosoma aretas. The sequence continues at coordinate 10,211 of JAPYYV010006782.1, read as the reverse complement.
ATCAATGTACGAACATCGATTGCAAACCGTCATAAAAAATAAAACTCATAAAAATTCAAATTAAGGAAACAACACTTTCTAAAAGCATATCACCTCGTAAAAATTTACGAGTCGATATGTCAATTCAACATGAAACAATTGAGGCATGCTTTTTTCTATTTTTTACAAATTTAGATGCAATTTGGCGAACTAACGTTTATATTGTTGCAGCTAGCGAGCCTCATTTGAGCGAGTTGCTGGCTTGCGGGGGTTAAACTGGTGGTCGAGCCAAAGGGCGACATCATCGTTGACATTGCTCGCTTCAGCTTGCTCGGCGTCTTATTGAAACTGAATGCTCGGTGAACCTTCATTTTCGTGCGACTTGCGAACCTGCGGAAATTAACGTAAAGAAGCAAAAGATCAGTATCATCATGTTAGAGATGGTTGATTTTTGTTGTAACAAAAACGGTAATTAATAAGTAACAAATGCGAAACTTAACAATCCACCTTGAAAATATGTTACGTATAGTAAGTAATACGTTAGAAGATATTGTATAATGATTCATTTTATTGATTTTTTAAACTTGGTTGAGAAACTACCAAAATGATAATGTTAAAGTAATTTGAAATCTCAGTGTTTGTTAGTGCTTTTAAAAACACTGTATATTAATATAAGATCCATTTAACCGAAACTTAAATCAAAATTAGAAAACTTCAAGGAAGATCAAAGTTTTTTTCCACAAGGATGTTGTTGCAATGCAAAAACTTGAAAAATGAATTTCAAAAAGCGCAAGCCAGTTCAAGTATTTAAAATAAAAAATTTTTTGCCGAAAGAAAGAGAGTACAGTAAAGTTCAAAACATTGAATTTAAATCAACGAGTTAAAGGTGAAACATTATTCAGCAGAGTAGGTGCAAATGCAGTGTCACAAGAGACAAAATAAGATGGAATTATTTGAATAAAAATGAAATTCAAGTGCGGAAATTGAGTAACAGGAATTATAGGGCGATAAATTATAAATTCTTGAACTGATTAAACCACTGACAAAAGCAAGTCAAACATTTTTTTTTCCAAACATGTGTTAAGTAATGAGCTTTAAGAAGCAGATGAGGGGGTGGGAGAATTGGACAGAAGCGAGTAAAAAAAGATTGTTTTTAAACAGCCTGGTGCAAAAACTGACGGTAGTGGGACATGAAACGTAGTTTCACACATGCTATTGAGTAGGAACACATACGAGTCCATATATTCCAGGTAAAAATTATGAAATAGACTCCTGTAATCAAACGTATCATAGGCCCATTATTATTTTATTCACATGCACTTTGAGAAGAAGTATTTTTCTTATCATCGAACTATAATAAATTGTGTTGAAATAATGTGTAATAGTTTATTCGAATTTTCAACTGAAGCTTTAGGAAAGCGCGCATAATATTAGTGCTCAATAATTTTTAAGTAATCTGCACCAGTTTGGGAATAAGTATAAATTGATTGTTACTGCCTTTAAGATTTCAAGATAGTGCAGCAAGTACATTGCATAAAAACCCACAAATCTACTGATACTAAATAGAAATATTTCTAAAACAAAATTTTTTTATGGCAATAAACCTTTAAAATAAAAAAATAGAGTTAAAAATTACTTACTTAAATGCTTTACTTAAAGTTCCTACCGCTACATCACTAGAATCAATGTGTAGCTGATGAGCATCAAGACTCGTGAGAAACGTATCCTAAACAGAAACGCATCAAATTTATAAAGAATTTAGCAGTATCTCGTATTTGAAAAAACAAAGTTGATACTTACCGCATCAGCTTTGCAAACAGTATTAGCCATTTGTCGACAAAGAGTTCGCAGGAAATTTGTTTTATTTACTTCGTCGTCAGTAATCGTAAGGGAGTATAATTTTTCTTTCAACTCCTCGTTACTACGAACCAACAAAGCAAATACATTTCGACATTCTGAAATTAAAAAAAAAAGCATTCAATATTATTATGCGTTGAATACGATCGTTCCTTCAAATACATCGAAAAATTAATTTACCCTCCGTTTCTCGAATATCGAAGACCTTTTTAACAGTGCTAAGCGATAGCATTTTGATATGCTTGTATAGTTTACTTTGACCCGTTTTTAACGAATGGAGACCATTGACGGTGTTTGGGCTCTTCATAGAGTTAAAGGCCTTGGAGCGCTTCTTGCAGATTTCAAGCATATCCGTGAAAAGAAAGAGCACGAGATGATCACCTCGCCCGCTCAGACCTTCGCTCAACTCTTGCACGTCGCACTTGCTGATGAATGATCGATGCGAGGAGACTAAATGCGCTGGGCAGTTGTCGATCTCTTGGTATATGTCGAAAATCGCAAGCTGACCCTCGGTTTTACGCTTATCCTCGTTTATGTAAGTCATTACTTCTTTTATGCTGCTCAGAGACTTTTGTAAGGCCATATGATCTGGGTTATTTTCCTTTGTGTGCTTGAGAATATCTAGAATGATCGATTTTTGTCACATATAATTGCAATGAAATGAAACCATGATAATTTGATTAAGAACTTGTTGCTTACCATTTAACAATAAACTAATACTGGGAAGACGTTGCACTGGCTTGATCAGCAGTTCTTTCAAGCTTTGTCTGCCACATTCAGGTTTTGATTGGTAGATTTTGAGAAAAGCGTGAAATCGTGGCTTGGTCTGATCACACTGATCCAACATTTCTTTTGTGTTTTCGAAAAAATTCACGTACGGTGGATAAGCCTTGATTAAATCCGACGCGTACTTGAGAAATATGTTTCCTATACTGTTGTCTTCCGACCAGTGGCTAGCGCAGTAGCGCAACTCTTCTAACATTTTTTGGTGTACTTCGTAGATTGGCGGAAAGTTACCGAATATTATCTTTGCTTCCGTACTATTCAATAACTCCCCGCTGGTCTCAATGAGTTCTTCTAACGGTGATTTAAACAGCTGTAAATAAGGATAAACGTTAAATAATCCTGTCCATATTTGTCGGTGCTATTAGAATATCTGTAATAGAACTAACCGTCATTATAGTACTAAGAATTCCGACATAATTTGACTCTGTTTGCACAAGTTCTAGGAATACTTGGTGACGAGGGGAAAGTTTCCTGGAGGACTCTGGATTCACAGCCTCTACCTCTGGAATATCTGTGATTTATTTAAAAATTCAACTCGTCAAAATAGCCTTTCTTTTCCATATGGTCCATAACACACAGCAAAGTAGTAAAAGTAAGAAAATGATTTCAACAATTTGTGAATTTTTGTATTTGACAGCTGCAGCTAAGAGAAATGTTATTTAAAGAATTTAGCAGACTAAGGTTAACATATCGAAAGCGTTAGAAAACACACACTTTAGTTAATATTTTTAGCTGTTTATTTATTTTTTATTGAAAAAACGGGAATGACCCTAAATGATTACAGGAAATTGTAGTAAAGTTTAAGTCGAAATAACAGTAATTAGTAGGCACCGTTGCACATCGCGGAATTGAGTGTTGTATCAAATTAGATAGTTTTAGTATAGTATAGTATAATACACAATATAATGCTAAATGACATGAGAAATAGACCAATTCACTTAATAATTTAATTGAAATTTTAAATAATTATTCATTCTAGTTATTAATAAATAAGCTAGCTATTAATATATTATATTAACTATTTATATTAACTTATTTTTAGCTGTTTAAGCAGTGTTTAGAAAATAACAATTGTCGATAAACCATAAGTTAAAGAAAGACCCCAGACAATCATCATGAAAGATAATGAAAAGCAAACAGTCAATCAACTTACCGTCTAGAAGCTGTTTGTCAGGACTCGCAGTGCAGTCGAGGAAACTTCCGCTGACGCTCAAGTGACCAGCATCACTGATACTTGAGCGTCTTTTGTGCTGTGCCGGTGAGTCTGCGCCGTTGTGGACGTAACTCGTTATCGTTTCGACGAGCCTTTTGCGTCTCCGTTTCGAGGGTGGGCCTGTTGGTGTCGAAGCTGGCTGAACACTGTCTTTACGTGCTGAGCCAACTGGCGGTGACATGACGGACTCTAAATACTGCGTATACGTAAATAGTATGAAATCACGCGGAAAAGTGTTAAAAAAATATGCTCACCTGAAAAAAGGGAACTTACGTCTTCAAACAGGTAGTTCTTTTCGTCGACTGCACCCTCATTTTGCACAGATGTCCAAAACCATTCAGCTTTGACAATATGCGCCTTTGCATATGCAAGATCAGGTAACGAACTGACGTTTGACTCATCAACAACCTATGAAAATAAATAATTATCAATCAGGAATATATCTTGCCGTGTTTAAAATCATATAAAACCATATAAAACACATAGAAGTTCAAAACAAACACAAACAGTACATACACCAATGCCGTAAGGGTTGCAGGAAATTGTTAAAGTCAACAGAAATTTAGTCTAAGTGTGTTGTAGTTTAATATCAAGAATTTGCAAACTCGTGCACTCATGATAATTATGATAGTGATGATCATTATGATGATGGTGTGGACATTATACAACTCCAAAACACAATGCAAGGTAAACATTAATATTTTAACTTTTACTGATAACTTTTTAGCCATGTAATAATTTTTTTTTTTTATAAGAACGAACATAAAAGTATGAGTATGTATCATAATTATACGTTTAAATAATGATCAACTCAGGAATTAAACTTATCACACTTATACCAATGTGAGATCAAACACCTTATCTCATGCCACAAGCAGAAAACTATTGCTATACGGATGATTTTGTTTGTGTAACATTTATGTACAAGGACGAAAATTAGGATAGTAGAAATTCGACGCATCAACACCCAAAATCCATCTCACAATAACGGTATCACATTGTTCTTCTCAGAACGAAAGATCAAGAGATGGTGAACAACAAATACGAATCAGTACCACCAGCCGAGATTTATCCTTGTAACAGCCATCGATCAAATTTGGTGTCGAGAAGGCCTTCTTTACTCCCCTCGACTGCAATTGCAAGATCTTGTTCTGTCTTCTCTGCTGCTGGCATTGCAGCTGCGTCAATCGTGAGCTGCGTATCGAGTTTGAATTGAGCCTAGGAAGTTTTCTGGTCACGGGCAGCGGACTGGGTGGTGGAGTGTACTTCTCAGGGGTAATAACAACCACTGGGTCGTCACGTTTGAGATCATTCTCCTCTTGCTGACTCATACGGTGGCGCGAGCCCTTTTTCGTGTCCTTAAACGCAGATGGAGTCACAATCTCTCTTATCTTCGATAATATGGCCGAACTGTGTTTCCACACTTTTAAAAGAGCCTTTGGGGCTTTCAGAGACTTTTTCGACGTATTGCTAAGAGTATCCGAAACGATCGAGGTATTGAGACTTTCGGACGCTCTGCTCGTCGATTCACTGCTGACGCTATGACTGTATTGAATAATTGGTGTAGAATAGCGCAGTCCGGAATCACGGAGATGAGAGAGTTGAGATTCTGCATCGGAGTTTGAGGCCTTGCGCCATCTGACATCGCCACTGTATGGGATGATTTGGCAAAACTGACGTTGGCTTTTGGGGGTAACGAATTCTTCCTCGATGTTGTCGTAATAGTCATCGGAATCGGTATCCTCGTAACTTCGTCGTAATTTGGATACCGATTTTTTCAGCAGCTCTATCTGTTTATGCCGGACATCGTTGAGCACATCATCATCGTCGAACGACTTAACTGAGCCTTCTTTGACGCTCATAGTCTCTAGTGTCCACCCATCATCTTCTTCCTCCTCTCCTTCTTTCCAGTCGTATTGAATCCCTTCATCTTCAGTCTCTGGAGTTTCTTCATAAATCGGACTCTCATCGAAAGAGTGTTTCCGCTTGTAATTTTTGAATACTTGGAACATAGATTTCGACTTGTTGGAGCTTGTGATTGTATTTGTGTAAGGGTCATAGTGAGCAAACGAGTATGATGAACGCCTGTTACACTCGTCACTGTCATTATCCTCGTTGAAATACTTAATTGACTCGAATTTTTGTCGTAAAGCGTCAGCATTAAGACATTTAGAGCGAGGGAACCATGGCTTAGCTTCATAACTTTTCTTTTGGAAAAATTTGCTTGAATCTGCCACCTAAACGTTTGCGTGATTGTTGTACGTGTGTAAAAGCAGAGCATGAGTTGGGGTGCAAAACAAAAAAATAAAACTAGTAAGAAAATGTAAGATCAAATTTATATCATAAAAAATTGATGCATAGTTCATATGGATTTCACATAAACGTACTATCAGCTCAGTCAATAGTAACATCTTATGGAAACCACTGGCATTCGCTATTCTAGTTGTATAGAATGTATTGATGAAGTCAAGCAAAATACAAAAAAGATTACAAAAAAAAGTATTAGCCACTCCATACAAAATTTAATACCTTAACATGCATACAAACAAGCCTGCAAGCCCAATTTCAATAACACTACTAATTTGCTCTACAGACTCTTTTATGTTTGATGCAAGACAAGTTTAGTGTGCACGGCATTCTAATGAAGCATTGCAAAAACTAAAGTTCAATTTATAAAAATACATACCACGTGGGTGCAATTGGGATCACTGATTTCAGTGGATTCACCTCCCTGCTGCTGTAACACCTCGCACATATGTCGTTTTTCCTCATCTGGAAAGCCAAAGAAACAAACCCGAGCGCCGAAAAACGGTTTCAGCTTGAACGCAGTGATCTGCAGTAGGAAAAAAAAATCGATTGAGTAATATCGGCACATTTAATTATAAATTCGAATTGAGCTAAAAATAACTGCCCAACTGTATTTCCGGTGTTAATTAATTGCTTTGAAAAAGTATTGCTCTAATAAAATATGAATAGAATTTTACTTACCGTTTTCTCGCTTGCACTGAGGCTGGAAACATCGTCCCTCATGGTCCAGAGGGTCGTTACCCATTCAGCTGACATGATGGGCACGCGGAATGTCACTGCGTACCAGTATTTTGGACCTCTACAGCAGTTGGCAATCAAGTGCGTCACTTTCTCACTCATATCTTTCCTAACACTACCACCCATGAAATGTATCATGTTGACAAGCTTGGTCTGAAATATCACAAGAAATGATGAAAATCGACTTGCAGTTCCGTTTTCTATTCAATGAATTATTCCGAATGTAAAAAGTTGTATTACTTACCAAGTCTTCTTTTATCGTAAAGCCTGTAAACGCAATAATAGTTCCTAACATAGCTTGTGTGAACATTGGTCGATGTATTGTAGGTAACGTCGGTTTCTCCTCCTCTGTCAGCTGTAGTAAAGCCGTTGGTCCCAAAATTCTGAGAATCAAAATAAAACAAAATAAAGAAATCAAACTATTGGTGGGATCAATGATTGACCATGGATAACAGTACCTGTGTGGTGTTTTGTGTAAGAGATCATATTCAGGCCCTTCAAACTTTTTCAGGATAAAATATGTGCAGTAGGTCGTGTCCTCTATGTATTCTGCACCAGTTTCAGACCTGACGACTGGCACACCAAACTGCTGAGCTGCATGGCTCAGTGAAGGATCCTCACCAGCTGTACCAACAAGGCATATCCTCTTTTTACGGGGTATTAGACCTAAAATCCATTAGTTTTGTGTTAGTCGTCATATATTTTATGATTACATTTTAAATAACTTTATTGTATGTTCCGGGTATTATTTTCCAGTATCCTATGTGTAAAAGTTGTGATTATCATGTTATATGAAATTAGACTTATGATCACGACCGTGCAAAGATATACTTGATGACAAGTTATTTTCAAGAAACTGATTTCGTAACAAACAGTAGCAAAAGTTATTAGGTAACAACAAGTAGACACGTATTTTTCAATCATAACAAAGCCTTTTGCTCAAGTATTAATTAACTCGGAAAACAAAAGTGATAAACAGTGCAAGAAACTCGAATCTTGAAGAAAAAAATAAAATTCAGACACGGATGGATATCACGTTACCTTGTTGCTCAATTTTTACAATAATTAACATTCAATCCCAATGTTGGGCATTAAAAAACCGACAGTACAAAACTAATATTGTGGCTATTAGAATTGACATTTAACGCATTTTAATTCGAAAACTAAGTACTTGGACTCAACAACTATTGTGACTTTAATTATTCAACAATGTTTTGAAAATAAATTCATTTAGAACGACCGCTCTGTTCAACATCACTTGGGTAACTGATGCCACTGTGTCCACAAACAAATGTTATGTGTGGATAATATATCTATAGCACGCGAATAAGCCACTAAACTTAGGGCTAGAGCTTGAAGGTCATAATACCCAAACAGAATATAAGAAATATTTGTGTACGTTATCCATCGTGTCTCGTACGGTTTTACGAGTGTGTACTTTTAAACTTGTTGTATAAACTTATTATCCAACTACATGCGCAACGGACTACTTATCAGTTTAGATTCCAAAACGCGTTGATTTCCCGAAGAATTTTGAGCTACAGCCAAAGTAGTTTTTGGTTTCAATAATTTTTAAGTACATTTGAATCGAATTGGAGAAAAAAAAATATAAAATTCTTTTGTTTTTTGATTGTAAAAAATTTCATACCAGAGCTGACAGACAAATAAAAAAAAAGGAAAAAATCCTTCATCATTAGATGAATCATCTTCCGAATTGAAAAATGTTCAATGCGCTTGCCCGGAAATTTTCCGTCTCAACTGTTTTTTACGATTTTTCATCTTACAAAGTGACGAATCAGTTGAAAAAAAAAACCTTGAAAAATATAATAAAAATACATATTATGTGCTGAAAAATATTTGTTTACTCGCGCGGTTCGGGTAAAACCCTCGACTGCAAGGCAATAATGACAATTTGAATGTGCTTTAAGATACAAAGTGAAACGCGTAATAATTTTTCGAATCAACAAGATAAAACTTTGCGCGAAAAAATCTTGCAAAAAGAATCGCGCGTCGGGAAAATTCGAGATGACTAGCTTCGAATTAACGTTGATCAACAGTACATAACACGCGAGTGTCTCTACATATACATTTTAGATGGACATGTACAATACATCCCTCCGACTGTTTTGAAAATGTTTCAGAAAAACGGTCGAGCTCGCGGAGAAGAACAGGAAAACATTCTTCATCGAATTTCGATTAAATGCATCATACTTTCCATGCAAGATGTTGTTTACAGAAAATCAATAGAAAAGCTTCAAAATACACCCGAAACTCTTCCAACGCGTTGACGCTTTGTACCCAACCCATGTATTCCCTATCGACAGACACTATCTCTGAAAGTCCTCTTACTCACCGGATCGAAATTCGGTAAAGAATTTTTTTTCGTCTCTTCCGCCTAAGCTCAGTATCGCGGTAAGAGTTTTCCTCGCCAGTTCTCGGAACACCTTTTACACATTTTACACACATTTACGAATGTAGATAAAAGACAAACGCGTATGATATGCCATGCATCAGCCGCCGCGACCTACGCCTACTGAATCACTTGCACGCCGCGTGTACATTGTAATATTATCAGCGCATTGCTGCTGCGTTGTGTCAAGTATACAATACACCCGAAAACTCTTAACTACTGTTTTCTGCAGCATTGAAAATTGAACCAGCCCAACCCCCCCCCCCCCCCCCCCCTACAGCGATAGAGAGAAAACAAACAACGTCTAGAGAGGGATCGGATTGTATTTGGAGGGAAATAAAAGCTCAATGGGATAATGGAGCTCCAAAAGTGCGCAGCCAGCTGCTCTCTGTCGGAGCCGCAAACGAGTCTACACTTGCTTGTTCCGCGCGAAATGATCGAGGTGCCGTTGTGTACAATACAGGCAATTACGTTATGGTACGTGTATGAAAAGAGGGCCCCTCTCTCCCGACTACAGCCGCTATCGTACCCACATTGCGGACGCACATGTGTACGACAACAAAACAAGATCGGCGGGGGCGTGTATCGTAAGGGCGAGGGGCGGGAGGTGTATACACACGGACACTTACGCTCGGTCTTGGCGGCCTCCTCACTATTTATATCGCTCGTGCTGCTGTGCACGCTCCGCACTTCCATTTTGGCCGACTCTTAGCCGCCGCTGCTCCGATGGCTGGGGCCCCTCTGCTTCGCCTTTTTCTTTTCACCCTCCTCTCCTCTGCGCGCGGCAAGTGTATCGACTCCTCCTCCTCCTCCTCCTCGATGGCCGGCAAGTTTTTCCGGCTGCAAAGAAGAAAACGACGAAGGTTATATCGCGCTGATGTGCACGCACCCCGTTGTCCCGCGAGCCGATTATTTCGGCAC
>JAPYYV010006781.1:0-13993 GCA_030522625.1 Copidosoma aretas | reverse complement strand
TGATAGCTCGCGCCTTCGCCTGGCCGAACGTTTAATTTTTATTTTCTGTTAAGAGAAAAGAAAATCAAATCTGAAGGGGCAGGGGAGAGCAGCAGCCGGGCTTGCCCCGCGCCGACGCGCCGCTACTCTCCTGTCGCCGCCACCATGTCTCTTGTACTCTCGCGCTGATTGGTCCACTTAAATGTTAATTATCTCGTAAGTTGCTGTTTAAAAAAAAAATTTATTGATAACTTTCGTCTTAAAATTAGCCAATTTATCTATGGTAAACGTACAATGCGATCGTTTTTTAACACCCTGTATAGTGTTTATTCTTATTTGAAAACTTATTTATAAATTTTTTCCGCACTAATAAATGTTTTATTGCTGCTAAAATGTATAATGCTAGAACACGTTTTTTAACACGTAATTTCAGCCAGTTGAACACGATCCTAACACGTGTTTTTTGACACGAAGGCGGACATTTTCCACGTGGCATACACGTTGTTGCCACGTTTTGACCACTTTTTTGGACACGTGTACTTGTGTCCGAAAAGACATGTTTGACACGTGTTTAACACGAGTCATGCTAACGGAGTGATGTATTAGTGTGCCCATGTCAGTGTTTATACTATACATCGGTAACATCGGTCATCGAGTTTATCGACACTTTAATTGACTGTATCGATAATATCGACACAGACGTACGCTCAGCTCCATTCACGGATATACTAATACAGCCATAAATCAGGACCGGGTGGCCCTGACACCATACATCCCCCTTTGAGATCGCTGCTTGGCTCTAGAATCTCTAGATCCTACATACACGGAAATCCAACTTTCCAGCCTTGTGACGTAATCTACTATATCACGTTGTATGAGTTTAATTATAGCACTGAATGATTTATCAAGAAACATTGGGTTATAACGATATAGAATATTGCATGGTAACATGACATGTTTATTATTTTCCACGCATGTGAATACGAAAATATTTTACATGTAAATGCACGGTCAGCGAATTGATACACGTAACCAATAATTCCAAATCTTTTCGAAAATGAGTTAAGACTGGAACTCAAATCTTGTTGAAAATTCAAATCGATTTTTAGACAAATGAAAATATTTGATTGAAATTCAAAATAATCATATGTAAGTATAAAAAATGTATTATTCATGGCCTTTTTCGCGGTTCGTCTTTGACTAGACTTTACTATCTACATACGGGTTCAAGTGTTTTATCTCAAACTTTTAAATTGTTTAAAAAAACATTATAAAATAAAAATTACAAAAATTACTGTATAACATTTGGACCCGTATGTTTTTGTTTTGCCATACGGATTGTATGACCAATTCTGACTGACTATGTATTAAGCTATTTTTAATGATTACATAATAATGAAATTTTTCAAGTTAAGTCAAATATCGATGTTAAATCAGATTAAAATCTAATAGGAATTCATTTGAAATCCATGAAGAATCCACGTGGCGATTTGAGACGGATTTCAGACTGATGATCAGGCTAAAATCCGTGTAAAATCAGTGCGAAATCCACGAAAAACTAGGATGGATCCCACTTGGATATGTCGTGGAAAACATCCGGATATTTTTAGGTGAGGAGCTTCCAGTACCAGTGAAAGTAAGCATAAAATAATTATAAAATTTCACGCACCATTAATAAACTTTTTTAAGTTACATTTTTAATGAAATTTATGTAGAATAAATGTTTTTATCAATCAATTTTTAATTATTAAATATTGTTAATGTGCGCGTTGCATGAAATTTAATGTACTAATGTATTATTTAAAAAATTCGGTGAATATTTTGAAGTAGTACTGTGAAGGGAAGGTCCTACTTTATTCAAGTGTCACGGACCATGATTTATTTGTGGTAGAAATTATATTAATTTTTATTTATTATAGAATTAAATTTTTACATTAAAATTCATGGGGGTTATATTAAGTATCAATATATATGCGCAATAATGATTAATTATTATTCGCTGATGATTGTTATTGTTAAACTTATGGGTGAGGAACATACATGGTATTGATTTGGGAGTTATGTTTGCTTAAATAAAAGAATTTTATTATTCTCCGCGACCTGGAATCGAACCTTAACCTCCGGTGTAGAAGCCCGACGTCATGACCACTCAGCTACGGCTGCATATGCGTCGAGAAATTAATAAGTTGTACTTGCTTATAAGCATGATGACTTTGATTTTTATGTTAAATTTCATATTTTATTCATTCAATCTTATGCATATCTAAGTCATAATACATTCAATGTAATATATGTAAAATAAAGTAAGATTGAAGTTCACCTACATGTTCCAACTCAGGCTCATAACTTATATATTATTTTCAAAAATAATTCATCAAGTGTTGATGTGAATAATTAGATTGATTAAATTAAAATGTTATCGAAAAGTACATGAAAATCTATGCCATAGCATATAGTTTAAATTACTAGTGTTGAAACACTTAATTTCTTTTTAATTACGTAATATTTCATGGGATTTTATTAATTCGCCTTAACACTGTACTTTACTTATTCGAGATTTCATAACATGAAGCTAGATTTCAGCACGTACAAAAAATTTGCACAGTATGTACGAAATAGATATCTCCATACATATGAGTATTTACAAATATACTTTAATGTTAAAAATTAATGCATGAGTGAACAATTTCAATCTTTTACAGTAACTTTAGTTACAAATAATTAAAGGTATATAACTTTATAAACTTCCCTATTAGTGTGATGTAATTATTTGACATGAATCAAACATGACATATTTGATAAAAAATACATCTTCAGACTTGTTTCTAATAAGATATGAGAACCTTAATTTAATTTTATGACTAGGAGGCTCCGTCCCCTGCGCGTATAACTTGCCAACCTTCCAACTTTGATTATTGCTCATATTTCATAAATTGTTAGTTTTTATAAATTATATAGCTCTTTATTATATCTGCAAATTCAAATAATTTTTTTTTCTAAAAATTTCATTTTTTTATAAATTACCTAAAATACTTTCTATTTTTATCCATGTCAAAAAAAATTATGGATAAAATACTAAATTTTATTGAAGTATTCCAAAGTTACTAAAAATTGTATTTAAAATATTAAATTCTTTAGTATCTTCGAAATTTTTCCAAGAAATTTTATATTTTAAGCATATATTTTTTTTACATGGATGAAACCAAGAAGCATTTCATGTAATTTATTCAAATATGAAATTTTTAGAAATAAAAAATGGCACGATTTGAATTTTCAGATCAAATAAAAAGCTAAGTAATTTAAAGAGATAAGTGTACCGTCTCATTATTCATGTTTATTTTCTAGTTGATCGACGTATTATAATGCGCGTACACACACACACACACACACACACACACACACACACACACACACACACACACACACACACACACACACATATATATATATATATACCTCTATAAATATATATATATATATATACTCACGATGAAGTGAAAGATTTTCAAATGGAGAGCCACTAATAGACTAGTGTGAGTGTGTATGTGGCACATAAGCGCTTTCATACCGTTTTGTATTCACACCCGACAGCAGACTCGTGAGCCCTCTGATGACAGAATTGGGAAGCCAACCGGCGATGCAGCTATCAGCTGATCCACCCAAAATAGTATGGTTAGTTAGTGAATTGTGCAATTGTTATTAATTGAGCCCAAGTTTTGCATTAAATTATGAAAGATAATGAAGCTGAGATCTCATACTAAAAGATTATCAAGAAGTTGTGCATCGTGACATTCGCGATAGTGTTTTATGAGTAGCATGAACGTATTTCCATCGGTAGCTCGAGTCTCTCCATGTAATTACTATACCTATAGATAGTATCTCCCCACCAGCACGCTTGCCCGCTTGTTAGTATGTGATATATATAACACCTATATAGGCACTCTATGTAGGTATATATTTAATCTATACAGGTATAGTAATTACATGGAGACTTGAGCTTTCGATGGAAATACGTTCATGATACTCACAAAACACTGTTCCGATGCATAAGTTTTTGATAATCTTTTAGCTTGAGATTTTAGCTTCATTCTCTTTCATAATTTAATGCGAAATTTGGGCTCAATTAATAATAATTACACAATTCACTGACTAACCATACTATTTTGGATAGACCAGTTGATAGCTGCACCGATGAGCGGCTTCCCAATTCTGTCATCAGAGGGCTCGAGAGTCTGCTGTCGGGTGCGAATAGTCTATAATATATTAATATTTGGGCATGCCTTTTTTTGATACCATGTATTTAGTTATAGCTCTACTTGATGATAATACTTTCAAATTTATAATTCAATCAATTTTGATAACGTTTTGCGATTTAGACTGTGTAATATCTCCACTGTATAATTATAGTTTTAAACTTATAAGAATTTATAATCTATAATGTACAATAAAAATGTGATTCATCATATACTTTATATTTTATGATTAATACAAATTTCAAAATGTATCTCTGTATATATACTTTTCACGTATAATTTGATTAATTTTTGATTACTTATGTAACATTCTACATGCTAGGCATTAAGCATTTTTCATATATTTATCCGTAAATTTTTTTTAAATGTTGTAATATCTTCACTATTTGTTTATAAACATTTTTTATCAATACGTTAATTATTTTTAATGTACGGTATCATATATTATTTTGTGTTTTTTGCATTAAATTTCCTATCTTCAAAGTTTGATGACCTTAAAGTGAAGCCTTAATAGCATTGGCTGAATTTAACATGTGGTCGACGTGTTATTGGTCGTTGTATTAAAGAGTGCTATTTTTAAATACAATTAGTTATTTTTTCATCCAAAATTTTTACACTTATCTGATTTACTTTGATTTTTAGTTTCAATTTTTGCATTTAATAATAGTAATAATAGTAAAAATAGTAGTAATGATAATAATGATAATAATAATAATGATCCTCTTCTATCTTAAATATGAGAATAATTTCGAGTGGTCACATTTTTATGATTCAAACAAAACCCACGGTTAAAAAAAAATGTTATTAAAATGTAATTACAATTTGTATTTAAAGTTTTTGCGAAATCCTGTTAAAGTTTTGATTAAAATTTTAAGTTAGATGTATTCTTGATTGAATCAAAATAATTAAACAATATATATAATATATAGTAATAATGAGAATGTATAGGTTATAGCCCGTATACGTTAAACGCGTGGTTTTCTTTTAGCTGCAGACATAACTGGTAAACCATTTAAATTTAATTTTATATATTTTATGATGTCTACCACCTAATATGGATATAAATTCCTAAAAAACAAAAAAAAAAATATATTCTAAAATATAAACAACAATACATTCTTATTATAAAGGGCTTTTTTTCTTACATTTTACAGGCCGATTAAAATGAATTTACAATAGTCAATGGTATAGTATGCAAATCAAAGAAAAATAATTCTTTTGTCGTTGAAAAATATTGGAAAAGCGCGCATGTCATGCCTAGTATATGACATTTAAGATTGCATGGCATCATGAGAAAATTAATAAGATTTCTAGCATTTCAACTTCAAATTATTATTTAAATAACATGTAATTTTATATTATAAATTAAACGCGAAAATTAAACACGAGCTATATGGTTTATTAGTTTTATAAATGTTTATATTATTTTTTGAGCATGGTTTAATTGGATTTTTTAACAGAAGTATATTTGATATGCTATTGCATCGAACATTTTTCATGTATTGATCCGTAAATTTTTCTATAATGTTATATTTTTTCGCTATTTATTTATAAAATTTTTTCAATTATACTTTAATTATTCTTAATGCACGGCGTTATATTTTATTTTGTGTTTTTTGCAATAAATTAATATGAAATCTGAGACTTTATTGCATTATAAGCAATTTTCAGTTTTCCAACTTCAACCTATTATTTAAATAACATGTAATTTATATTATAAAGCACGATTTTTCACGAATCGCACAAACCTTAGCCCCCCTGACCACACTGTAATTAACGTATTTGAACATCTTGATTTGCTCGTTCAACACTACCTTGAGATTGACTATGCCTCGGCTTACCATAAACAATATGTAATCCGTTCCATATCGTCCTTTCTTCAAAGGAACAATGAGTTTATCAACACCAGCAACGAAAGAATATCAAATCTATCTAGACGTCGATGTTCTAATTTCGACAAAGAAATTCTTAGAAGAAATTCTTTTGGCTTTAACCACGTCTTGCATAAATTGATCGTATTGCGTATCACTGATATAGAAACTATTTTATTTTTTCGAGTTCACTAATTTAAAAAACTTTTCATTAAATTGGTGTTTACATTGTTCTCGTTCGTCAGCCATGGTCGGTTTTGAACGTACAACGACAAGATCTCGACTGGACAGAGATCAAAGAAGTATAGAAGCATGACGAATCAAAAACAATCATTCACATGTTTACATTAAGCTCATAACATCATCTAATTGTAGATTAAAAATATTCTCATGACGTAGCGTGTACAGCGTACAGTAAATAGCCAATACAGAGTCGTCATTATTTGTATCCATTCAACTTTCAATGGCAGGGAAACTTTAGCCAAAGGCTCTTGGCTAAAGCTAGAATTAGCCGGTTAAAGCCCGCGATTTCGTACTCCGCGCAACTTTAGCCGAAATCGCTGGTATTAGCCGACTCCTGGACTTAAGCCGTAATATATACACTCGGTAGATATTATATATCTATACATTCGAAGATGGTAACTATAACTATATTGTCGTAGACAGCTATATAGCCATATATATATATAATATAGCCTATGTATGTGTATACATAGCCTACGTATAAGTGAATATACAGTATATAAATATATATGTTAAAAAAAATTATCAAATTTTGCTGACGCTGAGAATCGAACCCCCAACCTTCGGATTGGTAGTCAGGGGACTTATAGATTATCCTACGCTGCGCTACGCAGCACGGTGATCTGGTCTCTGTTATTATTACTTATGGATACCAAACGAAATTCTTTTGAATTGGAAAATTGATCGATAAGTGTGCGTTTTTTATATCACATGTAATTTAGCCCGCTGATGGCAAATACAATAGTTATGATTATTTTTAAGTTGTAAAATAATATTAAAATTGTATGTGAAAGTTCGGTTTGCTTGTATCTTGTAAATGGTTTGAGATACGAAAAAAATATAAATTAGCGTGTAGGGCGGAAAATTTTCTGTCAATATGCACTTTTATTTTTGTTTCAAAATTTTCTATCAATATGCACTTTTATTTTTGTTTCGACAAGCGCAAAATGTTAAGAAAAAAATTAAAAAGTTATTTTGGCAGTACCTGTAAGCGTAAGTGTGATAGAGAGAGCCGTTGATAGTCTGCTATCGTACGCGCTCCCTCTATCGTACACTTACAGGTAGGCCTTTTTATTGTTTTTCTCAATATTTTACGCTTATAGAAAAAGATGAATTAATATTAGATTTAGTATTATTTTTTTATCATTTTTTAAAGATTTCTCTTTGTGAACAGGATAATTTTACAATATAAAAATTTGACTATAATTCAAAATTGTCTCGGGGTCTTCCCATTGTGTTCACTCAAACTCAATATTCAATTGATTGTATATATTTCAGATTTTTCTCATCATCAGTCGATTCTTACTATGATGGAAAATAGAACAGAAGATTCTACAGTTTCCATTGTTGAATGTGATAATGATGAATAAATTAAAATTTTTTTTTTTTTTTTTTAAGATAATGCATTGTTGTACAAAGAAGGCCGATTTATTTCAAATTACGTTTGAATTTTTTGTGTCATTACAATTCATTAGACATTTTTTATACGTTGATGAATAAAAAAAATATGAATATAATTTAATATTTGCTTTTTCCTAACCTATAATATGCACTGATGAAAATATATTCGTAGACAAACTGTCTTTTTAATATAAAAATATGAGATGAAGATTTTGATGGTAAAAAAAAATACTTTATCATCATAGATAATCGAATACCACCGAGTTCAGTAACGTATTCTTTGATGTTTCACATCTGTCGGGGGTCCCGAGATCCACACCCGGTTTTTTTTTCGTTACCTCTTATTTTATTTTTGTAGCAATTTTACAACAGCCACCTTGACACTTCCGTCTTCCTTGCACCAACCACATTTGCTGAAACGACTTTTGTGTGCGCTTCCGGATTTTTCTTTAGAATGCTTTCAACATTCTCTTTCACATTTCTTTTTCTAAACTGCTCACCCTTAATCACCACGTTATTTTACCTCTTCTCTTTTTCCTCTTTTTCTTTGGGCCACTCTTCGTAACCGACCTGCCTTTCTAATCTTAACACTCTCCTTACAAGGTTATCTTTGATCACAGCATTTACTTCTTTGAATAAAACATTGCAATTTTCACGCTCTTCAGAGAATGAATCGATCAGTTCTTCTTTCAGCTTGTTTATATGTTTAGTGGCTTACTCTTGACCTCTCGTATCTTCTTATCCACCTCATCTTTAACTGCTCTAATCTGTTCTTCTTTTACTTTTTTCTAATCTTCCTTACTCACTGTTATACCACACTGCTCTAGCGTGGTGTTGTTTATGGCGATTGTGCTTCTGTTCTTTAGCGTAATTTTTTCTAATCTCGTGGATCGGCTCCCTAACCTAAACTTCACTTCGACTTTTTACCTCTTATTTACACTTTACACGATTCACTTTTTTGCAGTTGCCACTAAATTATCTTTTGCCCAATTTTTTCTTTGTTGATTTGTGCCCTACGTATATTCTTGCCGGCGCTTTTATTTGTTAATGCCTTACTTTTCTCTTGCATGATGATGCGCACATGTGCACTCTCTGGCTGCCGCGACGCAAGTCCGTTAAAACCATGTGGTTTTCTAAGATATTCAAATTATTATCATTTAATGATATGATTTTCAAAACAGTAACTTCTAGTCGTTACTAACGAGAAGTTACAGATTGAAACATTTAATTGAGTTTAAAAAACCATGTGGTTTTTACAAAACCATATTGTTTTCATAAAATTACATTGATTTGAAACAACGTGGTTTTAGAAAAACCACATAGTGAATTAAGATAAAAATTCACATGAAAACGGAATGTTAAAACCACATGTTTCTTTGTAGATTTTTTATGTGGTCTTACTATGTAGTTTTGGTACATAGTTTTTTTCAACAGAGTGTCCCTCTTCGCATTTCAGGTGAATTTTTTGTCCCTGACAGTTTCTTTTGCCAAACCTCGAATCTTCATGGAAGACTAGTGTCAACTCACGAGGGAACTCAAGGATGTGCCGGTAGAATACGGACCCAAACTTTGTCCCTTCTTCTTCAAATATCTTTATTCCTGCTCTTACGTTTTCCGCTGCTCTCATAAAACTAAATCTCTCGATCGACCGCACTCAGGTCCTTACAAAAGTAATTGAATGAATCTCTGATCATAAATACAAAATCGACTTCAATGGAACTTCCATAGTTGTCTCCTCTGAACAACTCAAGCCAGCTCACTTTTTTCCAGAGGATCTCGCTACTCCAATGATACACCTCACTATACCCCTAAATTAGCCTCCAAAGTACATACCTATTGTAAAAACCACTCGCAACACTGACCAGTGCAAAAATAGAGTAACTTTCAAGCTGCCTAACATCTCTTATAAATAACTCTTAATTCAAATTTTATTTTTTTTCTCACCAAGACTTGATTATTATCAGTAAGTTAGCTAAGTAAGCCTCTAGTTAATTAGAAATTATTACTGTGATCTTACAAACTATGTAAACTATTATTATCCTTATTTTTACTTCAAACCAAAGGTTTGCACTGCATTTAGTTTTTAAGCTGAGGCTGATATTAACTTATTACTGCGAACTTAACTTAAAACTTTTATAATCGATCATAATTGTTTCGTAAGTAGTTTCTAAGTTCAACAATGTAAGCGTTCTAATATGTTAACTTCTCATTGAAAACAAAAATATTATATAAATAAGTCCCTTTACTTTAACAAACATTGTAACTGCGTTTTTTTTCATCAATTTATTAATTCCAATTTTCTGTAATGCCTTTTTATCGAACTGCTTTACCAGGGAGGAGTGTGTGGGAACTCTATCCAGTCAGACTATAGCATTAGCCTTACCCTCTCTCCAAGCGTCTCTCTTTTCTTGCATCAGCAAGCCGCTCCACTGCGCAACATCAGAGTTCGCGCTTGTCTTCGCCGCATCAAGATGATCAGAATTACACCTGTAGCTCGTGCCCCTTGGCACATGTAACTACATACACTGTCTGAATAAAAGTAATTTGTTATTTGTTTAATAAAATAGGGCATTTATTAACCTGGCCGGATTATGCTCCTAAAGGGATTTCTCTGAACACGGCAGGATTAAGGCTGCCCATGACCGAGTCAACGACCGTCATCTGCACTGCTGTACCGACAGCACCACCATCTAAGCTGAACTTGCCAAGTCACCAGTCTCATAAAGTAGATATCATAGCATATAAAGAGAATTATAGAAAAATTTGTTTTTAGATTCAGTTAATTTGTTTATTCGCTTTTTTAGTCATTCAAAATTTTCAGACCTCTACCCCATTTAAATTTTTTACTTCTGACATTCGGTATTTTTACAATTCGGTATTTAAAACTGCACGTATTTGTATATATATATATATATATGTTATCTCTTAAATTTATAAACAAACATCGACGCTTATAAATACACAGCTTATTAATTAAGCTATTTCTGTACTTCTGTATTATAAAGATAGGTGTGTCATACTTCTAGGATGTAATGTTCGACCACTTTAAAGTGGTAATGGCCAAGAGTATACAATCTGTATTTCGGTAAACCGTTATCTGCTATGATTAGAACTATTTATTACATAAGATAAGTAATCCCTATTTAATAGATGATTATCATGATGATGATGCTGATAATCATGATGTTGATAATGATGATAATGACGCTGAAAGCGACGACGATGATAATGATGATGATTATGATAATGATGATGATAATGATGGTAATAAAAATGACGACAGTGATAAAGATGACGATGATGACAATGACAATAATGATTATGATAATGATGAACATAATGATGATAATGATGATGATGATGATGATGATGATGATGATGATGATGATGATGATGATGATGATGATGATGAAGATCATGATAATGATGATGATGATGATCATTATAATGATGACCATGATCACAATGACGACAATGATGATGATCATGATGATAACTATACTAACGATGATAATAAAAAAGATAATCATGATGATGCTGATGATTATGATTATAATGATGATGATGATGATGATGATGATGATGATCATAATGATGATAAACTTGATAAGAATGATGATGATAATGATCATAATGATAATAATAAAGATGACTATGATGATAAGGATGGCGACAATGACGACGATGATGATCATGATTATGATAATAATTTTCATAATAATGATAATTATGATGATAATGATGATGTTAAAAAGGATGTTGATGAACATAATATTTTTGATAAGGATGATGATAATGATCATAATAATGATAATATAAATGATGATTATGATGATAATTATAAAGATAGTGGTGATAATAAAAATGCTAATGATGGTGATGATCATAACCATAACGATAATGGTCATGATAATCATGATGATGATGATAATGTTGTTAATCATGATGATAATAATGTTTATAATAGTGATAATGATAATAAAGATGTTGATAATGATGCTAATGATAACGTTATTGACCATGACAGCGACAAAATTGATTACAACAATGACGCTAATGATGATGATTATGATTATGGTGATCATGATAATAGTGATGTTTTATTTTTTAATGATAATTTTTTTTCAAATTATTTTTATTATATCTTTTAATTTACAATATCGTACATAAACCGTTCCCGGAGAGTCCGATTATTTTATTCTCGCTCTTTTCCTCAAATTTATTCGGAAAATCCATTTATACTCTATATACCGGTTATCTTTTAAAAATATCAGAAATTTCTTCGTGTATGAATGTAAAGTAACGGTTAAAGTTTGAATCGGTTTTATATAAATTATATACGTCCTTTTTTACCGATTTAAAATCGTGTAGGTTACTTATTTTCTGTTTAAAAATCGCGTTTTCTTTGTCGAGTATCTCAAGTCACCTGGCTATTCCCTGGTATTGACCTTGAAGTTGGAAAACATGTAATTGCTTCCTTCTACGTCTTGTCATCTATAACATATCGCAATATGTGCTTTTTTCAAAATTTTGTTTTCGAATCTAAAGTCTTATATGTGTACTCACTCCTTGCTACCTTTGGCAACGCGCGAGTCCCACCAGGGGTACCATTTACGACCCCTCTTTTAGCTTGTTTTGTTGCGTAATGATTTCGGCCAAACAATTTTTTATTATTTTTACGCGATCCCAGGCAAATCAAGGGCCAACACCCAATCGTGTATATCGGCTGGATGCCGGAAGGCGGGTTCAAAGCCTAGTGTAAAAAAGAAAAAAAATATTCGTATCGCCGAGTAAACTTGAATTCACTTTATGGATAAAGCTTTTATATAAAAAAATACCTAAGTTTATTTGTTGAACAATATCACTATCCCTGCAATTAATACAGCGATTATTGTGGATTGTCACTTTACTGATAGTCAGATAATGAAGACTAAAAAATGACTTCTATCCCGTCTTTACCTAATTTTGAATAAATATTACACGTCGCGGGTGACTTCATTCATACTCAATTCCAAACTAAAAGTATAATCTCATATTTAATAGATTTTAATTAAAAATTATTCAAATTTGACTCGCGTGTCACCTGAAAAGTGAAAGGATCGAATGAATATACAGAACTAAATATATTCCCTATCTTTACTACACGATTTATTCGATCTATAATTTAATAACAAGTACACGAATCAAACTAAAAACACTCTCTCTCAATATCTACCGCGTACTTCATGAATTTAATCTCTACGGTAACCAAACAAAACATAAGTTCAATAATGTATTCTTAAATTTTATATGTATTCGCGCACTAAATTCTGCTTATGTCATGTTGCTTCTTTATCCATCTTTTCAGAGATCGGGGTAGTAGTTAATACCGAGCCTACACAACGGTGGTATGTATATGTCCAATTGTCTTCACGGGCCCGTGAGGTGACGTGCACTGCACGTCAAATCACCCAGGGGTTTTTCACCGCGCCAACATTAACATATACACCCACAAGACTCCTGAGGGGTGTCGTTCACCACGCACAATGCGGTACGAGTCACCGAGATTTCCAGGAGAGTGCCAAGCCAACTTACTTACGCTGCTCAGATATGTAAGTCTACTCGATCAGTAGTCAGATCCCCAGGTGAATGTCAGTCAACACGTACCTCCTCTCTCTCTAATGGAGATGGCTTCTGGGTGTTGTTGCAGGGTTAGGCAACGCGAAAGCGTGTCCATGTCTTTATTAAAGTGCGTCTCTTAATTCGCCTATTCACGTCAGATCACGACTCGCTTGTCAGTGACGGTGACAAAAGTACCTCAAGCTAGGATTACACCAGTGTGTCCAAAGGACAGGTAGGGTCTTAGCCAGGGGCGATACTATTCACCTTCGGCTCTTCTGCTGGCTTTTATAGGCGAGCAGTAGATAGTTTAGCAGCTAAGATTACCTTTATCTCATTATCTCCTGCGCAATCACTGTTTTCGATGAGTCTCGTACTATCTCGCGCATAGATACTCTCTCTGCCAATGCGCGCTCTTACGTACTTAGCGCGTGAAATTATTTGAATTCAAATTATAATTTGTGCTTCTACTATATTATGTATAGAAAATTTAAATTTAAGAGAAAGGAAATATTAAAATCTTGTAGAAAAATTACTTGTGTTTTATTTCCACACGGAAAGAAATTTCGGACCGAGAGAGTCGAAGGGTCTGTGCCGCAACGGTTCGAGCGTCCGTCGAGCTGGTACGATCCAACGATCGGAACCTAC
>JAPYYV010006780.1:0-13993 GCA_030522625.1 Copidosoma aretas | reverse complement strand
AAAAATAATATACGAGACTCGGGCACAAAAGTAAAACAAGCGCGCCCTTCGGGCGCTCAATTTTTTACTTTCTGCCCTAGTGGCGTAATGTACTATTAAATGATGGTAAGCGTCAAAATTTCGGGGTTAATAAAAAAAAAATTAAAAAAATATTATCAAAAACTTTTTAGTTTGTAGATTAAAACTTTATCCCGGAATATCACACTTAAAAATATTGAAATAAAGGGCTTAAAGTGAGCTTCGAATACTTTTTTCTGAACGTCAAACAAAGTGGACAGCATCAACAGTTACTGCTCGATGGATTTCAAAAATTAAAAAAATTACATGAAATTCGTGAAATATTCGCTGGCAAGTTCGAGCGTAGAAAAAAAAAATTTGGTGTTAAAAATTTTATCAAAAAATGGCATATTTTTTTTATCTGGATTCCCTCGTGTGTACTATTTACGAGCTGTTACGGGTAATAGGTAATTTTTTCGAAAAATCATAAATATTCAATTAACGATAAGTACTCGCGTACGCATACACCTTCTGTACTGTATCCGCAAGGGAGCTAGTGCACCCTAATTGAAATAAACAT
Source organism: Copidosoma aretas (assembly GCA_030522625.1). Classification (NCBI taxonomy): domain Eukaryota; kingdom Metazoa; phylum Arthropoda; class Insecta; order Hymenoptera; family Encyrtidae; genus Copidosoma; species Copidosoma aretas. The sequence goes on along the minus strand of JAPYYV010006780.1, from coordinate 13,416 downwards.
AATGGAGCATCGCATGCGCGTTACATTACAGAGACGTTCGTTCGCTGGCAGACCACGAGCGCGTGCACTTGTTTTGGTCGTTAACCCTTTTAATCTCCCGCGCCATCGTCCTCGTTGAGCAAGAGGCGAACGAGGTAGAGTAGAAAAGAAAAAAAAATGAAAATTATTTCTCATCCCCAAACGATCGATCCTTTTGTTTGCTTATAGAAAATTCTATGTATACCTACTTCCAAACAGAGCTACGATCTGCTGTGAAAATTTCGTCACAGACGGTGTGCTGCTCTATCGATGTAAGAATTAAAAAAAAAAGAGAAAAAAAGTTGAAACCGTCACGTTCTCCGATCGAATAGATTTCATTTTCACGAGCGGCGAGACCGCAAACCTCCGATTTCCGCGAGCGGAGGAGAGCCCGCAGGCGCGCGAAAACGGAAGACTCCGATGCTACAGCGGGGGGTAAGGGGTATACGAATGTACGTATAATAGGCAGTGGGCGAGAACTGGTTTCATCTCTAAGAGATGCAACCGAGGCGGAGTTGCCTCATCACCGCGTGGCCGAGATGTAAGTGTCATAATGCCGGATCTGGCGCGTGCATCTCTGTATCCCTCTTTTCTTCCTCCTCGCTTTGGCTTTGGAAACTGGGTACGTGTCGCGGCTTTGTGCAAAGTTTTTTTTGCACTAAGTGATGGGTTGCAAAGATCTTTTGGGTTAGTTGGGAGGTCGTTCTGTGTATTTTCTTCGACGTTGGTTCGAATCATCGCGTGAATGCTTCTCAGATGATTCGCATTAATTAACGAGCCTATATGATGCACCGAGATGAGGTTTGAATTGCCCCTAACGACCTCGTGTCCAATTTTGTAATTAATAACAACAGTAATAATAGTGTGTTTTTTACTCTTCCGAGGAGCGGTTCTTTATTACCGCACGGCTTGATAGAAAAAATTATTGCTCGCTTTTACTGCGATTATTTTCACATCAAACAATGTTCGTTTTACTTGTTTACTTACGGTAAATAAATTGATGCAAAATCCACTAATTTTATCATTAAAAAGATCAAGGCAAACGTGCAAGAGGAAAATAAAAACATAGTATATTTATGCAAAAAGAATTCGTTTATGTATTGTCTCACAATACAGTTAGTACATAAATTATGTATACATCTTTAAACCCTATAAATATATAGTATAAAATATATAATTTGCGAAATTATCAATGTGATTTCGTGAAAGATTTGATTTTTATCGTCGAGAGAAACAATTCAAATGTACGAGCGAATATCGGTTCCTTACAAATTGTACCACAGTCTTATCATAAATACAATACCATGGTTGTATAAGTACTATATAAATTTCAAGAAAACATAGCGTGTGGCTACACTGCAGTTGGATTAGTTCTCTCTGATAAAAATCATGATTTGTGCGCTTACGTTCGGGTGGGTTTGAATGTTGCATGCATGTATCATAGCCTACGATCGATTGACTAAACTAAAATGCTTATTTAAGTGTCCTCTAAATCTAATCAAATAATTAATACTGACGTATATGTATATATGTACAACCTTGCAGAATCTTAGAGTTTCAATACACAAGCGTCCTACTTGTTAAATACGTTGTGTATTATTTGCAACTTTCATAGTTGCACGAGATATAGATCGTGTTTTCGATTAAGATAATAAAAGATTTAAATTGAAACTGAAAGTACAGGTTTTATACACACCAGTGACCTGTTCTTTTTATACATAAAGTACCTTCTCACTTAGAAACTGGTATTGTCAAGTATCTGTACAGTTATGATTTCATTAAATATTGTACCACCTTAATGTTTATTTCTTTCTGAAATCATCATGACAAAGTCTAATCGAAGAGTGATTTAATAAGATCTTTAAAATGGTTGTACAGGAAATAACCATTTTGTGACTGACCCATAACTGATTTTAAATACAAGTCGTTAAATTATATCCTGTGTAACCATATTAACATGTGCTACAATGCAGTTTGTAAAAATAGAATTATGTTTATAAAAGTACAATCATTGTAAAAGGTATCAAGCGATTTCTTCACATTTTTAATGTAAACGACAATCATGATGATATTTCATTAACTAGTGTTAGGCACTCCCGAACTTGTAAGTTATAGATTTTCGTCCGGCTTCGATAACTTTCAAAATACATAAGGAAAAGAGATATGTCTGACGACCCTGTCAGCTTAACGACTTCAACGACCACACATACACTCTTTCACTCCTTACTCGTTATGGAACAAAAAGTCTTTCCATTGCGTGCGACACGGACTAATTTGAAACGATCTTTCTCCCCTCGAAGTACCTACAGTATACCCAGTAGCATTGTAATCGCGGCCATTATCCGTGCTAGCTAAAAAAAGTTTCGTTGCTTCCCGTTTTGATGGTCTTATCGTCTTTTGCTAACCATTTAAGATTCTAATTAGTTTGCGCCTTCTCAGAGTAGCTTAAAAATCTCGCTCGCTCGCTCGATCATTGCAAATATTAACGCGCTCATGGAATCAACTAATACAGGGCGACAAGATCATTACCTAATTTCTCCTTGACATTGTTGAACGAATTATATGGATAAATTTTTGATTGGACAATCGGAGTGTAGTTGTAAAAAAAATTGTTTTCCATTTACAAATGTAAATTAAATTAATCATACATATACATTTTTTAAATTGGCATAAATATATTTTTAAATAATTTTCATGAAATATTCAATTTACAAAATATTTACAATATTCAATCATCATTTTTTTTTATTGTACTTTTGTATAATTATCATGCATATGAGTAATCATGTTTCATGATTTCGTTTAAAGATTGTAGAGATTAAATATACACATGCATACATATGCATTCGTCAAAATTATATCCTCAGTTCGTCGTCATCTTTCCAACTCGCAACTCTTCGGTCACGCATGAATAACGAATACTGATGAGGAAAAATAAAGAGAGCAAAGGGAGAACAGAGAGCCAAAACGCAACAAAGAGATCTTGTTTATGCATGCAGAGATAATCTGCTTTAATCTAAATAGATCATTTTATGGAGTATGGAAAGTACCAGTTGCAAGTTGGAAAAAGACGCGCGACCTAGGGATTCACAAAAATAATATTGAACGGAATAAAGGAACGTTTACAAAAGTACTTGTTGACGAAACAGCGATAAAACGCTGAACGAATCGTAAAAACATGTCGGTATGAGAGGGACATCATGCACGTTATAAAAGAGCGCATATCAACTATTTTGTAACTAACTACAGACAGCACTAGTATCATCTTGTTTTAAGTTAGTTGTTTGTAAAATTATTAAGTATAAAAAGTCATTTTTATAAAGTTGTTAACGTAAGTACTAAACTACTACGATTTTTAAACATACTATCACTACTAGCTTTAGAAGCATACAAAAATATTCGTACAAATATTAACTAGACAATATTTGTTTATTCTTTGTTGTTATAACAATTATTGCAAAAATTTTTCGATCTCTACCTTTTTCTTCTTCAAACGTTGTAAGATACAAAAATTTATGTACAGAATATTGAGATAACTATTTCTAAACTACATAATTTTTATTATAAGTACAATCATTTTTTAACGATTCAAAATAAACGTCTTGTTTTATATAGACAATATTTTTATAAAATTTCATTAAAAATAAAAACAATTCAATTTTTAATTCGTTATTTTTATTAATTATCTTATTATGACTATACCACTGTTATTATCATTATGTCAGTTCCAGGCCTTAAAACCAAATCATTAAAAATTCTCACAGTATCAGTACTGTTAAATTATTATTCACATATTACATTTATAAATAAATACGTACACCGCGCCGTATGTCAGTATTGTCAAAGTGCAAAATTAAGAAAATAACGATAGCTCTCGGGTTTGCACGCAGGTACTTTGGTAGTTCATTCGAGTCTCTCTTCGATGTGCGTTTGTGTGCGTAAGTGTCAACACCACTGTCTCTTTTCTTAAAGTACAGTTTAGTGGTGTACTCCAAAGCGTAAGGAGAAGAGGAGCTGATGATAGTGGTGATGGTGTACAGAAGCAGAGGAAGAAGCAATGGTGAACGAAGAGCGGCACGGGAAAGACGACGACGACAACAACGCTCGAGGGACACGTTCTCACAAAACCCGTCCTCTTACTTCTTGTACGCGATCCCAGCACCAGTCCGGTAGAGCCACTCACCTGCGCCGTTGCTACGACCCACTGCTTCCACCATCTCCTCATTCTCCGAGCACGGCTGTTTCTGGTGTTGCGAGCGACGCTGCTTCGTCATCATGGGTTCTCCTTCTACTATCGTCATTGTTTTCATCGTCGTCATCATCTTCGTCGCCTTTGACTCCGGCTGTGGCCTCGACGAAGCGTCTGCGACGCTCGCGCAGCCGGTAGCTGCTGCTGACAAAACTGTTGCGGCTGGCAACCCTCGCCCCGGTGTATTGCTGCTGCATCCATCCCCCAGCGCCATCGAGGTGCGTTGCTGCTGTTCCTGGAGTAAGCAGGCGCTCGACAGCAGGTCCCACTGGCGTAGTTTCTCGCGATCGAGCTCGAAACTGTTGCTGCCGCCCCCCGTTACTACTCCTTCTGCTGTAGTTGATGCCTGCTGCTGATGCTGCTGCTTCTGCTGATGTTGATTGCGAACTTCTACCGGGACAGGGTTGCCTTCCGCTAAAAAATGCCGACTGTTTTGGATTTGTGAACTGGTCTCGGGTTTCCGATAGGCCTCGTTCTCTGGATCCCAGATATAGCCTCCTGCGCCTATTCGATCCATCGCTAGACTTTCGTACGTATCATCCTCTTCATCGTTCGGTAGCGAAGGGTTCGCGTTCGAGGTATCGTTACCGTTCTCGTTACTCGCATTGCTTTCGTCACTTCGTCTTTTCGCTCGAAGTCGTTCAACCGAGTTGACTACGCTATCGTTTACGTAAGTAGCTCCTCTGGTTATCTTTGCTCGCGTTCTGTTTTGCATTTCAACAGAGGCACTTCTAGCTGAAGTTGGTGTATCCAGATTATCAAGCGATCGGGCATGGCGCAGGCTCACTCTCCGCAGACTCTCTCGCCAAAGACTGTCTTGTTCCCAAGGATCTTCAACTTGAAAAGTTTGATTCACGTTGGTCGACGAACTGGTACTGGCTTCTGCTCCAAACGGTTCCTGTTGTGGTTGAGCTTGTTGAGCCAAAACTTGAGCTTGCTCATGTTGTCTTTGTTGTTGTCTGTTTGCCATATTTCTTTGTTCAACGAGAGCTTGCAGGCCAGCATCATCAAGTAGACCTTCAAGTGATCTCGATCTTCTGTGAGATGCTTGTGCAGTACCGGGAAATTCATTACCAGGGTTGTTATCTACACTTAGTTGAGTTTGACTACCTGACTTGTCCTTGAGACCGTGAGGAAAGAGATTTCTTGAGTTGAACACGTTTGAAGATCCTTCTGATACAGGATCCGTCGACTTGACTCTTCTTAAAGTATCTGCCTCATAGAAGTTCCTCTGATCAACCAGTGTAGCCTTGTTTTCTGCTAACAATTGACATGTAGTTCTCTTTAATTCCGCAGCTAAGCGTCTTGCCTCATCAATACCATCTACCTGTATCTGCCGAGGAATTTGACGTACGATTGGGTTAATTATCCTACCAATATCGTTGCGCTTGTTAGGTCCAGAATCTCCTCTCTGATTATTTAGCTGCGGCAGTCTTGAAGTTTGAGCTATAGCGCAGGGTCTTGGAAGTTGGTGAATCTCGGATCTTTGAGATTCTGCATTGGCAGCTTGAAGATCGGAATAGTAGTATGGTGCTCCCCCTTGATCACCTTGAGGTGGACTCAAGGTTGCTCGAATAACTGTAGAAGTTGAAGCTGGATACTGACTGGAATCTTGGCTGGAAGATGAACGATGATTTGGTGACAGAGAATAACGTGCAGAGTCTTGACTCGCCGATCGAGAGTGAAATTGTGGTTGAGGATGCTGCTGCTGCTGTTGCTGCTGCTGCTGCTGCTGCTGCTGCTGCTGCTGCTGTGATGTTCGTTGTTCAATATAATTATTGGTCGACTGAACGGTAGCTATTATTGGAGAGGATTGAGTTAGTGAAGACTGAGCACTTGCTGGTCTTTGAGCTGAGTAATTGGCCACTGATGCAGTACCAGAAATGAAGGAGTAACTGGAATCGCGGCTATGCGTTGCTACAACTGTTGCCAGAGGCGATGGGACGGATTTAGCAGCTCGATAATTATGCTCATGCTGCTGATGTGTAATATCTCCATCATGTCTTGGAGATACTGTAGCAATAGCTGCTGCAGGTGATGATCTCAATGGTGAAAATCTTGAAACGTTTTCATAATGAGCATCACCGGTAAATGATTGTGAATGTTGGTGACCTGTAGGTGGCATCTCGCTTACTCGCATTGATGGCAAACTACTTGCTGAGCTCGTTTTACTTCTTGTGCCATAGCTAAAAGGTCGGTCTAAACTGTTGTTAGACTCTGTCGTAGCTTCTGTTGTTGTTTTATTGATATCTGGATAGGTGGACTTTTGCAACTTATCGGCTACGAGCATGTTTTCATTAAGACCGTAAATGCTATTGTAGCTTAAGTCCTTAGTGTAAAGATCAACGTTGAAAGCATCTCTGGCTTGCAGTTCTTCAAGATACTGATCTAGATCAATACTGGTACCATCAAAGCGACTTCCCAAAGATTCTAATTCATCTAAACTATCGAGAACTTCACACATATCATCACTGACTGGGCGCCTTCTTAACTGGCGATGCCTGGCTTCTTCCTCAGGGTTCCTTAAGTCTACGGAATCACTACCCGAAGCACTTTCCAGGGAAATTCGGCTATCGCGAAATGTTGAACTTATTGCTGCTTCAGTGTATCGGGATGGAGATCTTCGTACTTCTACTTGAGCAGCAGGCTTATTCCAAGATTTAGGGGAGTCCTCGTGACTGTTGTAGCCATGGTGTGGCACTTGGGAATCCATTTTTTTCATCTCTAGAGAATCTTGCATTTCTAACGAATCTAGATCATCTAAAGGTGGTGGTGACGTTGGTATTGGTGGGGGTGACACTAATTCGCTGTCTGATGAATCATGAAGTTCAGCAATAAGTGTCTGACTGGCCCCCAGGTAGTAAGAAGCTGGTCTGAAAGTATCAGACAAACTGAACCGTGGATGACGAGGAGCGTCAATTGAATCTAGATCCTTTGAAGACTCGTCGTCAGCATCCGAACTATCGGACTTCAAAGCTGTTAATATATCAGGAAGATCAGCCCTCATGTTTTGTAAAACTTCACCCATGGATTCTTTTTTTTTCAACGAACTTTTTAATATTGATGTACTTTTTTTAGTCTCCTCAGCCTGGAGCTGGCTGACTTCCATATAAACTGGTTCCATTTTGTTATCAGCTACACAAACGAATTCATAATGTGTGTTATATAAAGTTGAATAATCACTATAATCTTGCTTTCCGCCACAACTAGTATTATTATCCGGTGCCAGAAGTGAACGTGAGCTTCCGTTTTGCGTCATCTCTACGTACGAGCTTTCCTCTCCAAGGTTTGCGAATAGACTTTCCATCATTTTTGGCATTGGTCTATCGTCATTATTAGGATCTAATATGGCTTTTCTTGGTGTCATTGGGAGATAGTGCTCTTCTAAATTTGGATCTTCAACTGGCTTGGGGGTCGGACTAGCGTTATCACTTTCTCCAGATAAACGATCTCCATGCGTCACTAACGATTCTGTGACACTCAGTCTTGTAAAAGCTGGATTTATCGTTTCGTCTACATCTATTTCGTGTGAGTGAATGTTAGAAGGAGATAAATCCACTGACAGTTTGACAGATTCACACCGAACTTCACGGGTTTTTTCCATACTTGCAGACTCCTTGTAATTAGGTACGATCTGTTCAGACTCTTTGTCCTCGCAGCTCTTTTCTAACTCCTCAAAATCGCTTTCAATCTCGTACATAAGAGTTTCGCTGTCACTAAAAATACTTCGATATTTTAATTCCTTTTGTTGTTTATGTTCGTGCTCCTGTTGCTGCTGTACTTTCTGAGACTTTCTTTCAAAATCGGCAAGCAAATCTTTAACTGATTTATTACGATCCGTCAGTAGTTTTGCATCATCGTCCGATTCTTTTCCACTGGATTCAACTTTTTGGGCTCTCGGATCACCTAAAGCGAATTCACGTATCACACCAGCACTTGTTTTTCGAGGTGAGTCAGCTGTACGAGACACTTGAGCTTCAGTTGTCGTTTGAGGCGGTGACATTTTTAATGGTTCTTGCATTTCACTTGTATCCTTTTCAGGACTCGAATGATGATCTTTATTAGACTCGAATGATCGTATTCGACTCTGAACGAGATTAACAGAATCACTTTCCATCGGCGTGGTTGGTCTTAATTCAACCACATTTTCTTTCACATCGTCCTGTCTAATATATTGATACGAAAATTCTTTGACTACTTTGTTCTCGTCAATTTTAGAATCGTAGTCCGCCTTATCATCATCGTTGTTGCTGGAGTTCCATTGCACGTTTTTTTGCACATGTGGCCAAGTTTCGCTAGGTACATACCCAGCCAAAGAACTGAGTCTTCCAGTTTCATTACGGCTACTTGGATTATTAGATGTGTATACCCCAGGAGTTTTTAGGATACCTAGTGGTTTTTTAGGAGGCACTCTATCAGTCACTTGTTGTGATCGTGCTGGCACTGGCTTCACTTCCCGCACAGGATAAGTGTCAAGCTTCGAGGGTGGTCTTTGAGGATTAACGTAAGACATAGGAGTGTTCGTCTGTGGGAACGACATTTCTTCGTAACCTGTATCTAGGGGGGCAGAACTGCCGAAATCGGGTCGAGAAGATGATCGATGTAATGGCGGTTGTGGCTTAACGCTGATCGGTGAAGGTGATTGTTGTTGTTGGTACGGCTGGCAGTTCGCGGATGACGATGAATGCAGCGGCTCCTTCTCGAAACCTCGGGGGCTTCTGCCTGTGTGAGGAGGCCTGCGTGTGCGCTTCCGGCGGACGTCACTTAACTCTGGATTTTTTTTTTGAAAAGTTGGAAAAAAGATGTTTTTCGTTACACTTTAGTACTTTTATTTGCTTTAATGTGTACCATTTAATATTGAATATTACAGAGTTGAACGAGGAAGACCTTGAACGTTATAGTTTTGCTGTATGGAATATTTTTAAAAATTTTCACGATGGAGGTTTTATTGACTTTTTAAGTATGTGTTACGCCTTAAAAGATCTTATAAAATTTCTTACAAGTTATTTGGTCTCTTTTTCTTACAAAGAAAAAAACAGACGAAATAAAAAAAACAGTATAGCTGTGGTGATACTTTGTGAATATTTTTTTTTACGTTCTTAAACTTCAAGGTCTTGTCGCTAACAACCTGTTTACTCGGGTGAGGAGGATGCCAATAAAAGTGAATCTCTTTTGATACCAGGATTAAATATACCAAGGACCGCAAGCCACAGAAGAGAAAGAAAGCCAGTGAAGGGAAAAAAAAAGAAAAAAGGGCAGAAAATGTTACCCTCATAGTTATGATAATAAGCGATGAAAGGGTAATACTTTTTTATTTCTTCTGGAACGTGCAACATGCAAAGCAAATTTCTCGGGTTAATTCAAAGGAATGAAAAATCATGACAAGGTGACAATGCAATCACTTCGACACTTGTACAATAAGTTTTCGTCTAGTGATAATAACAAAGGATATACGAATGAAAAAAAAAATCGCTTGTTAAGTACCAAAGTGTTAATATAATATAATCCAGTCACCAAAAAGCCCAGAGCCTTGGCCCCCACACAGGCGCAGAGGAAAAAGATTCCCCCGAAGATTTCGGAGATAGGAGACTACGCTGCGCTTTTTATTATTCAATTACCATGGAGAAGTATTATGACAAAGCGTGGATACATTTTTTTTACACAAATCAGACTCAGGGGTTGACTAAATTGCGATAGTCATAGTTACATCAATTCAGATAGCACTTTTTTGTTAGTTAGCTGGTTAATGGCGTTATACAAATTATTGTACACAGTATAGTGTTAGATAAAAACGTGGGTGAGGCACTTGTTGAAACTCTAAGTTCATGGTAAAGCTGAAGCCCTTTTAAAAATGTCTTCATAAAATTATCATGTAAAATTTATATTAAAAGCAAACACTAGGATATGTCATTTTTATAAATTAAAACTAGATATACTAAAAATTTCGAAAATATTTTTAAAAGGTTCTCTAGTCTTTACCTTACAAAGGTCGTACTGTATACACTCATTCGTGATGTTCAACAATTATTTTCATAGCACCACAAGCTGAAATCGCAAGACTCGTCGAAAAACCTGGATGACATTGTTCTTTTAATTTTATGCGATTGCAAAAGTCTCCAGGTTCCTCAGTCGCGAAAGACACGTGTTAAGATAGATAACAGTACGGGCAGTTAAATTTACGGTGATAAACGGGAGTGTCGCAATATTGTGAGGGTGTGTATCGTTGTGTAAAACACTTAGTGTTACAGGGTCATAGTGTGTCATATAATAAGTTCAAGCTCGTGCTTACCTTCGTCGTCGCTGCTGTAGCTGCTGTACCTAGGCAGAACGTTGTGGTGGGACACGCCCTGGCCCCCGCTTTTCCGCGCATCCGTGCTCTTGCTCCGCGGATGGTGGGGTCTGTGGTGGGCGTCGTCACGTCTGCGGGACACGTGTCGGTGCACGGCTGCCTGCTGCTCGGCCAGGATCGCCTCGTGGGCGGCTAGTTCCAGAAGGGCCTGCTGCTTGTAGCAGTTGGACAGTTCGGTGCTGTGGTGCTGCTGCTGCTGCTGCTGACGCTGGGCCGGAGATGCGTTGGGCTTTCGCGTCAGCGGTGACTGCAGCATGCGCTGCTTCCACTCCAATAGGCGCTTCATTGATTCTTCGCGCTGGAATTTTTGGTCGGTCATATTTAGCATGTACAGTCCCGGTTTTTTTTGGGTGGGGGTGGGGGGGGGGGAGTGATTCTTTCGAAGGAAATGTAATCATCGTACTTCAATTTCAGAATCACGTGTCTCGGAAGAACTGTGAAAAAAATTTGTTCTTCGGTAAGTAAGTATTGTTTCAAAGTTATTTACGCTGATTTCAGTTCCACTACTTTGAGTTTCGTAGATATACGGCCTATTATTATTGTACTCAGCTCTCAAAACGTAAACTGGAACGTAAACCGGTTACGTATACTTTTATGGCGCTGTAAATTATTTTTGATCGTGATTTGGCCGAGGATTATTATTATCATCATTATATAATGGTTTCGCGAATTGAAATACTCAACACAGCCGATTCCGCCAGGAAGGTACGTAAACACAATCGGCACTTCGAGCCGCTCAAAAAGTCATTGTTCCACAAACTGTTGTTGTTTTTGCGCTTCGCAAGTATTGGTCGGTACCTACTTACTTACTTACTCCCCTGCCTCTCACCACGACAGCGGTTCTACTTCTTCCAACTGGCTCGTGAGAAACAAGCCTGCTCCCTCGTGTACTTAGACTACTTATATGCACGAAATGTCTAGCCGTCGAACAGGACTCTCAACGGAACCATTTAGAAAAGTAATGTAATAAAAATTCAAATAATGCAGGCACGTATACGTAAGTAGGTATACGGAAGGCATCGCGATGACGGCGTAGTGTCTGCAGCCGTATACGTGTTGGTATACGTATATAGTTGGCACACGTGTATATAATAATGATAATAATACCGATGGCGAGGTGAAATACCGATGATTCACGTGAGAGACGAGCCATACGAGAGCGGGCCGCGAGCCCAATGGAAAACCCATACAAGAGTGCCAGAGAGGTGAAAGCTATAACACGCGGTGGCTGCCCCGACGAGCGCAACCTTATGTATATACACCTACCACCTACACTCGCAGGCCAGGAAGGTGCATATAGTAGACTGACTGAAATAAGACGAAACTGCAGAATCTGCATCAGGTTTAAAAGTCGTTGTTTCCGCGTTTCGTCACGAGTGTGTGTGTGTGTGTGCGTGTGTGTGTGTGTGTGTGATTCATCGGCTGCTCATTTCATCGATGAGCTCTCCATCCGATCGTCGGTGGCGAGTTTTTTTCCCGACTTTCGTGGTAGTGGAACCGATCGAGACCAACAACGGTAGCCTGTTTTGATGTATACGTTTGTACAGTATAGGTATGTTGGATCTATAAGACGGCAGTGACGGGTTTCCTGCCGTCGCGGAAGAGGCTAGAGGTACACGCGGCGTTTAGATCGGCTTTTTTCCCCTCCGCTATTCGCCGTTCAACTTTCGCAGTTCTTCCTCGAGCGCAAACGATCCAGTGATGGGAAAAGAATTGTATGCGCGCCGCGGAGTGCGCTTCGATTTGTTGTCGTTCGTTGGAAGAGGCTTTTTTGTTTTATTACAAATACGCTCTGCAATATGAAAAGTGCTTTTTGAAAAAGTGCACAGTTCTTACGATATTGACGACAACGTCGAGTTAAAGTGTTTTTCAACGCTGTCGTAAAAACGTAAAAGTGCCTCAAAAATCCGCACTGACGTCTATAAAATCGTTGCTGCAACAGTGCAGAGCTGATTGACCGGGTTTATTGTACCGCTGGCAAACAATCATAATAACAACAAAAGGAAAAATAATTGTTTTTTTTTGCCTCGCGAACGGAAAAAAAATGAGATGGTATCGATGACGGGTGTACCAACTTCTGTGAAATACACTCTTTTCAATGACCTACATAAAATAAGATCCGAGTAGTAATAGTACACGAACAGCAGCTCAAGTAGTATATATAGAGTAGCGAAGGGAATGTCGATTAAAAATGTTTGAAATACACGTAACGCCCGACAAATCGCAGTATCGAATAAGTGAATAACGCGCGGTAAAAAACGCACCGCTTCATCACGAGCGTTAAAAATCATGAAACAAGCGTTTTCGCAACTTATGTACCTATATACTCCGCGACTCTTTTTCAAACCAAAAAAACCTGCCGGTCCTTCAAATCCAAAAAAACTCCTCGCAAGAAAAACCAAAAGAAGTACTCACCTGCTGGATCTTGCGCTCACCATCCCTCGACTCCTGCCCGGACGACTTCTCCGCGTAATCGTCCTCGTCGTCCTCGTCGTCGTCGTCGTAATCAATGATAGCCGCGGGATGCCTGTTGCGCGGCAGCCTCGCGCTCGCCGATCTGGCGAACTGTTGCTGCTGCGACTCCGACCAGCGTCTGCTGCCGCTGCTGCTCGCCGCCACGTGACCCGCGGCGGCCGCTCGAGCGCCCGTCGTTGCTGACTCGTAGTCCCGAGGCAACGAACGGCCGGGCGAGTGATCGGCGCGAAGCAGAGCCGGGCCTCGGGTCTCGCGCAGCGAGCGCCTCAGATGTGCCGCCTCGCTCGTGCTCAGCCTGATGGTTGTTTTTTTTTTTTTTTTTTTT
>JAPYYV010006779.1:0-13995 GCA_030522625.1 Copidosoma aretas | reverse complement strand
ATTTTAACTCCACCTGCCGCGACTCACGCGACCCATGCCAAAACTGCATGGGTCCGCATATCGTTTCAGCTGTACAGACACTGCATGTGGCGGAACCGTTATTTTTGCTTTAGAGCTCAGTCAATCTAGCAGTTTTTTTTTTCAGTGCATATGTATAGTACAAAAAAATAATAAGGACTACATTTATTAAGGGTATGGTTCAAGCAACGCTAAGAGTGCCAAATCTTTAAAAGTATTTAGGCATGGTTTTATGTAGGCACACAAATTCTGATACAAATGACGTACAAATTAAGTTTATATACAGGGTGTTAAAAAACAACCGCATTGTACGTTAAAACTAGATAAATAAGTTTATTTTAAGACGAAAATCATCAAAAAAATTTTTTGCTAAACAGCAACTATAAATAGATAAGTAACAATTTAGTGGACCCATCAGCGCGGAGTATAAGAGACGAGAGCGGCGGCGGCGTCAGGAGAGTAGTGGCGCGGGGGCGCGGGGCACGCAGGCTGCTGCTCTCCCCTCCCCTTCAAGCGCACACTTCTACTCACAATGTTCTAGTGAACAGAAATGCCAGTGTTTTATTTTAACATGATATTAGAACAATTTTTCTTAATCCTAACATAAGATAAAAAATTAAACTACAGCCGCGTGAAGGCGCGAGCCATTTTTCCGTGTTTTTTTATTTTAAACTCCACAGATCAACTTGAAATGCGTTAGCGCTGAAGCACCGAAGTCTTTCAATGATTTTATTTTATCAGCACCTAAGGAAGAAACAATACGTACCAGCGCAAGAAAGCGCGAGCTGTTTTCATGCATATTTTTTATTTTAAACTCCACAGATCAACTTATAATTAGTTCGCGCTGAAGCGCCGAACTCTTTCAATGATTGTATTTTTTCCTAATCAAAGATACAAAATTAAACTACAGCTGCGCGAAGGCGCGAGCTATTCTTACTATTATTTTTTATTTCAACTCCACAGATCAACTTAAAATGCGTTCGCGCTGAAGCGCCGAAGTCTTTTAAGGATTTTATTTTATCCGAATAGAAGATACAAAATTATACTACAGCCGCGCGAAGGCGCAAGCTATTCTTACGATTATTTTTTATTTTAAACTCCACGTATCAACTTAAAAAAGGAAAAATACAATCATTGAAAGACTTCGGCGCTTCAGCGCGAACGAATTTTAAGTTGATACGTGGAGTTTAAAATAAAAAATAATAGTAATAATAGCTCGTGCCTCCACGCGGCTACAGTATAATTTTTTATTTTCTATCCGGATAAAATAAAATCATTGAAAAACTTCGGCGCTTCAGCACGAACGCATTTTAAGTTGATCTGTGGAGTTTCAAATAAAAAAAACACGGAAGAATGGCTCGCGCCTTCACGCGGCTGTAGTTTAATTTTTTATCTTATGTTAGGATTAAGCAAAATTGTTCCAATATCATGTTAAAATAAAATACTGGCATTTCTGTTCACTAGAACATTGTGAGTAGAAGTGTGCGCTTAAAGGGGAGGGGAGAGCAGCAGCCTGGCGTGCCCCGCGCCGCCGCGCCGCTACTCTCCTGACGCCGCCACCGCTATCGTCTCTTATACTCCATGCTGATTGGTCCACTAAATTGTTAGATATCTCTTTATAATTGCTGTTCAGCAAAAAAATTTATTGATGATTTTCGTCTTAAAATTGACTTATTTATCAAGTGTTAACGTACAATGCAGTGGTCTTTTAACACCCTGTATACTTCAAATAATTAAAACTTTAAATCAACGTTGAAGTATGCTATTTAATAAAAGCTATACAGAAAATTACAGATACTTTCTGACGACGAACAGTCGGACTCATAAAATACTTTTTTTTTATAATGTTACCACTAAGAAAAGTGATTTCATATTATTTTTATACACAGAAATTATATTAAATTCTTTAGAAACCTAAGAATAAAAAATTAAACTTTTTTTTTCTTTATTTGCAAAAAAAATCATGGTACTGCAGTCGTCTATTGTGTGGTAGTTATTGTGAAAAAAAATTATCAAAAATTATATTTTAAGGAGGATAGATCGAGTGGTACTGTATCATACTTAGGGGCATACAGCTGCAAATTGCACTATTGTGTTCAACTCGCTAGTCCTCACATGATTGTTGATAAATCGTCACTAAAAAATTACACAGGACCACAAAAAAAAAGTGATAGGGTACTTTTTAGCTACAATACATTCCCTACGTATTTTGAGGCGCTAAATTCAAATTCATTGTCCAAATTGCTTTATCACGCCACAATTTTTTACACTCATTTCACTTAAATAATAGCATTGTCGCTTATGGAACCGTTTTTCGCAGATAAAAAAAAATCGTGGCGTGATAGAGCAATTTGGACAACGGAATTAAATTCAAAGCCTCAAAGTATGTAAGGAATGTATTATCACTGAAAAGTACCCTTTCACTCATTTATTTTGTGGTCCTGTTTTTCATGGAGTTATGAGGTTTTTATTAGTTTTTGTCAAAATTCGATGAGTGTCTCTGCTGTTTCAGAAAAAGTTATAACCTACAAGTGTGCATAGCACAATTGCTTCTATTGATAAAAGTTTGCTATAAATTTGAAAAATTACAAAAAAAGTTTGCACAGTATTTTTTTGCCATCCGCATAATAACACCTAATAAGGCCAATAATTGTGTATACATTGACGTGTAAGCCAATAAAATTTTTTTACTAGATACACGTACAGATTTACAGCAAAGATTTCAGCTAAAAAATACAGTTGAAAATAATAGCTGAATATACATCAAAATACAGCTAAAAAAATCTGTTACAGCTAAATTTTTTATTATGTTTCGAGCTGTTTTGTCCGAGGTTTTTTTCAGTATCTATTCAACTAATAATTTTTTTCCGAGATGTTATATGGTTCGTTCTGCTGCGTACCGTTGCATCAATATGTAAAGTAAGCTTATTTTCTCCTGTCACATACTGTAGTAATACTTGTGAGTCATACATTGTAACTGTAATGAGTACTGTAATTTCTGACGTTGATAATACAATTTTTTCCACCCTCAATGGAAATTTCTGATAAAGCGTACTTGAATTTTACAATGTAATAAACATACTTTTCTTACTTATCTTTTAAGTATAATTATTTGTTGGCTTAACACCTATGTATATCGGGTGCTTATTTTATGGTAGCATGTCAATATTAGTGAGTAATAATTGTATGATGCTTATGAATGAAGAACATTTCAGAAATAATTTATAAAACGTAACTTGTCTTTTCTTCATCATTTGCATGACATTTGTATCAAAATATGTGTGCCTGCAAAAACTTTACGTAACTACTTGCAAAGGTTTAGATCCCTCAGCATTGCATGTACCGTATCCCGAGTAAATATAGTTTTTATCATTGCTCCCTGTATCAAACATATTAGTTATAAACTTACATAATCATGCTGGCATTTTATACTTTGGAGAATGTATAAATTAGTATGCAGCAAACAAAATTATTGGAGGTATGTTAAGTATGCGTAATATTGAAAATATCGTTTAATGATTTATATGGTTTTATCAATAAACTTTTTGTATCTGCTACCTTGTACAAACATATTTATGTCTTAATGTATATTTATGCAACTTCGTTGGGCTCTGTATACGCGCTCCTTATACATATATCTTTGTCCGTCCTATATTATTTTATTGCTAATCTTATGATAATGCATCTTTGAACGTATTTCGTTTTAATTTTCTTATCTCTCCGTATTTATTTCACTTTTCCAGTGCTCTTACTTCTAAAGCATTTCTCTAGTTCGTATGAAAAGTGTTATTTAAACATGCATAAATATCGCTATATCTTTAGAATTATAAAGTGTTACACTGATAAGGTTAGTGTGGGTCTAGCGTTATTTTTCTGATAATAACAAATGAAATTATTTTAGTTGACGTTAAAATTAAAAAAAAAGATCAACATATGAAAATTTCTCAGATGATTTCTCAGGTGCGGTTTTGAGATGAGAAATCACCTGAAAATTTACCTGAGAAATCACCTGAGATATGACCTGAGATTACGAGGAAGGTGAGGTTCCAATATTTATTTTCACGACTTTGCCCGTCTTTTCAAGGTTATTCTTCATCCATCTGTTGCAAGCTGACCGGCTCCTCGGAGAATAATCAGGAGGGATTACACCGAAATACAAGACAAGCACCGCAGCAGCCAAAGATCAGTTGATCTGCAATGGTCAGCATTTATTAGCTCTTTGAGATCCAATTTTCTTCATGTTAACCGGGCCGTGTTTCCTATCGGAAATCATTTACCAGTAAGATTTTCTTAGCCTTTACTTTAACCATGCAATATTTCTGCAAAAATTTTTTTTATTTAAAGTTTCCTTGAAATAAAGAGGCTTTATCAACTTGTTGTCATAAACTAACTTCTTATCATTCAATGAAATTTTTAAACGACAAATTAAATCCAGCATCCTCATTTTGTAAAAATTAACGAAGAGATTTTTTTAAAACATTTCAAAGATAACTTATTTTTATTATTTTAAGCATTGAACCTACAGCCACATAGCGAATTCTCAGTAGTAACCATGGGTGTAACCATGACTCACATGATGTTAAGGAAGGTTTTTTCTGTTAGTTAAGTGACATTTTTATCAACCCCAGCAAATAAGTTTTTACTTAGATATGGAGCTTTGTGAAACTTCTATTTGTTCCAGGTAAAAAGAACCTGTACCACTTCAAGCTACTCGCCTTAGTGTAATATTGATGACGATCAAGACTAATAATCGCTGCTGGTATAAAAATAACGTTTCTACTTAGAAAATGAAAAGTAGAAGAATAATAAAAAATGATTTATTTGTCACCTATTAAAATCTTACTAATTTTTTTCAGAAATAATTATAAGCATACAATCAGAGATTTTTCAATCAAAATTCTAACTTTGGTGTATCAGAACTTCCTGAAGCTAATTAGCTTAACTGCAGCGTGAAAAATGTGGATTGGAGTCTAAGAGCAAAAGTATGAGAATAATGTGAAAAAAGCCTTAGACAACTTTTTATCAATACTTTTTGCTTGTGCACATACACGCAGCAATTTAACTTAGTTATCTTCATAATACAGTATCGAAATATGTGAAAAAACTAAGTGTTCGTATCCACTTGAAATTATCAAGTTATTTTTTAATGTCGATTTCTAAAATGCACAATGGAAAATCTCAAAAATTATCTTGAATTACGGTAAAGAATTTGTTACGAGTTAAAAAAGGATTCTTTAATTCATGCTTTTTGTATCCTAAAAGTTTTACTTGTAGGAATTGCAATTTGTTCTAAGATATTAAAAATCATCTTGATCAATCTTCCGTGGATACAAAAAATACGAATGAATTGTAGAACCAAGTTAAATTATAATATAACAGAAAAACCCATGTGTCTTGGTTAGCTCTTAATAATCGAAGCTTATAATCTTCTTCATATAAATAAAATTCTCGTCACAGAAAAAAATGTATTTTATGTTTACAGTACGTTCTGCAGGACATCCTGCAGGAAATGCTGCAGGATTTCTGTAGAATGCCTGCAGGATTTATTGATACTAGCTCGTATATGATCTAACATGAGTTCCTAGAGAAATACCTGTAGGAAAAACGTGAATTTCTGCCCGGAATTCCTGCAGCGTCCTGTAGGAACTCCAGCAGGATCAAATTATATGGGTAGGCACATAAACAAACGCACAACACGTAGGTTGATGCTAGGTGTTGACGACAGGATGAGGAGGCACGAGGACAAATAAAAAGACGCAAATTTATATACAAAAAATGAACACTATCTATTATGGTAAGAAAATTGACACAGATACAGGCAGGTGTAAAACGCACCTTATATCTTTTCCGTCCGAGAACGTCTTACCAGCGTCGCCCGCTTGGCGTGCCGCCGCACCTCACGCGCCCGCTTGTCCCCACTCCCCAACGCACTCCGGCTAGCTTACCCGACAGCCTTGTACACACCTATATGCTCACGCATATTCCGCGGACTTATATTTACTGCCTGTGGAATCTAAAAGAGTTTCCTCATTGGTCAGTCACTTAAAACAATTCATATTATTAATTGAGTCCACTGCCGCTAATATGAGTCTGAGTCACTATTTATATATATATATATATATATACTTTCACACTCACTTTTCTGCTGTTTACATTTGCCTATCGGTTGGAAGGAGCAGGCATGTTACTTAAATAGTCATTCAATTGAGACTCTTATTTTATTTACTATAATTGCATCAACGCACGGAGCGGCGCCTCTTGGCCTGTCGGCCCCGAGTCCCCACTGGGAACTCGTGCACGCTATTGACCTTTCTACCAAGAGCAAGGTATGTTTGAGGTCCATGAATTCAAAGTTTGGCCTGATGGCCGCAAGCCTTTCTTGCGTCAGACGAGGCTCGCTCCTGCTTTCACTTTCATCGTTATATCAGTGTTATTATTTATTTAAAATATAGAGATATTGATCTGCTCGATCCTTACAGAACAACCTTAACTATGTCACCCTATGTTGAATCGGATAGTCAATCGTTAAGTTATAATAATCTCTGATGCTATTATAATTAAAATATAATCAAAACAAACGTAGAAAAAAAAGGAAATACAGAGAACGCAGTTAGCTCTGAGTAGTAGAGGGGAACTTAAACCAGACACTGTGACGTCATGGGCGGCGCCGGAGGCCGATCCTGGCGGGAGATAAGATCTGGCGTGTGGGGAAGTTGGGGACCTGGCGGACGCCGAGCACAGGTGTATATGAATGTTATAAATAATTTTGTAAACAATTTTCAACAAATTGGGCAGGTTAGGTGTATACATAGTTTATCGCTGTACGATGGTATCCTTGCAAATATGTGTATATGTATGGTTACATGAATGTATGCACAACAACGAAATCTCTGTACTCACTATGAGCGGAGAGAGAGAGTGTTGGGGACTAATAAGTTGACAAAAAACGTATAAAAATATCAGGATACCAGAAGAGGGCAAGAGGAGAAAGTTTAAAAGGCTTGGATAGGTGTCGAAGAATGAGAGGGAGAAAAGTAGTATGATGGTAAGCACGGGGAAACGTCAGATATGATTGGAAGCAGCATCACGATTTTCCCGAGTCAGGTCTCGATAAGCATATTTACGTGGTGAAAACGCATCTCTTGGTGGAGTAATATCAGGAGCGTAGAAAAGAAAAAGAGTGCAGCTGAGGGTTTCCCTAGTTTGGGTGGAAAAAGGGAAAGATTATGTGAGCTGCTGGTATGAATACTAATTGTATAAAATTGGGGAGAAGTATGGTCATAAGGGATAGGAACACGAATCGGTTTGAATAAAAATAGTTGTGTACAGTTAATACATTTATTAAAAATATAGTACTTGAAAATACAATAATAATCTTACATCTATCGGTTAACCGTTTATAATAAATATATTCTATATGAAATAAAATTTTAAATACCACCTATAAAGCATTTGATGTACTATTATTATTGTATTAGAGTTAAAAAAGAATTCTTTTTTTTCGAAGTGTTCGAAAAGAATTCTTTTTAAAGTATATATGTTATCTTGAATGTCCGCTTTTATAAAATTAAATGAATATAACTAAAGTTTTCTAAAATAATTCTTTTATTAGGATAGAAAAAATTATAATTACGTTAAAATTTCACTTAATAATTTACATTTATTTTCAGGTAAAATACCCAAAGTATAATTATGAGACATAAAATACAAAAAATAAATACAAAAATGACCACACACTCTTGAGGCGGTGCTTTAAAATTGTTAAATGTTCCACTCATAACTTCTACAATTTCTTCTGAGCTGGTCGATGTGATGTGGGATGAACGGTGGTACTCCGTAACTGTCGAAATAAATTCCATGTCCGCTGATATCGACATAGATCGCGATCCAATGCGAACCAGGTTTAGAACTATCGTGTGTATTAACTACAAGGGCACACGGCTTCGTCCAAACAAAGGGTAGTTGGTCTGCGGGGAACAATCCTACTGTCTGAGCCGGAATGTTGTGAAGAGCTTGTTGTATTTGAAGAGAGTTCATGTTCTTTGATTTGGACGTATTCGACTTCAGCCACAAATCTTCTGCCACTATTACTGACGCTGCTACTTACCGCACCGGCGATGCTACTGCTCGAGACGACCGTCTTGTCTGC
Source organism: Copidosoma aretas (assembly GCA_030522625.1). NCBI lineage: Eukaryota > Metazoa > Arthropoda > Insecta > Hymenoptera > Encyrtidae > Copidosoma > Copidosoma aretas. The sequence goes on along the minus strand of JAPYYV010006779.1, from coordinate 5,828 downwards.
AGGAACTTTAGGACTAGTAACAGTTTCAGAAATGGATGTGGGCGATGTTTTTTGACGGACAGAATTTTTTACCTTGTTAGTAGGTTTTAGAGCAGAAGTATTATCAACGATTGCGTCATCAGGCATATCGTACAAGCCTTCATCTCCTTTAGGGTGGAGACTTTTTGTTATCCAATTACTCATTTTATGAGCGTATGCCAATGCACAACTAAAATATTATTTTTTTCGGCCGTGGTAGCAACAAAAGTTATCACCATAACGTGGAAGATTTTTGAATGTTGGGCACTTATACTCCTCAAGATTAATAATCTGTCGTCCCAATATTTGCTCTAATATTTTTTGTTTTGGATTTCCGCGCACATAAATGTGTAATCTTGCGACTTCTCGCAGAGCACTGTAAACATTTTCTAAAAAACACTCACCATCATACCACTCGATTCCATGATAATAGAAACATAGATAACTATTTGTAGCCAAAATCCCTGATGTCAATTCTGTTGCGTCATATGGAGGTTTTATAATCTAATGAGAAGTTAGATCGGTATCGACACCTATTACCGCAATTTCCTTTGGTAGCATATTAGCATTTTTCTCGTGAAACGCTTGAATATCTATTATGAAATTTGTCTTCTCCATTATTTAAGAGTATTTCTGGCTCGCTTCCTTTAAGCACCCGTAACAGACTGTCTGCGGCGTTGAAAGAGAAAAAGGACAAAAGAGAGATTGATTGATTGATTGATACCAGTTTATTATGCCATGGTCTAATAGACCTTATGGCAATTCTAAATACATATACAGTATAATATTAATAATAATTCTATATACAATAGAAGCGATTTTGAGTATAATTTTAAATGTAACAATGTTCATAATGGCATGAGAGCCGCAAAAAGAGAAAACGCAAATATAACGCAGATGATGAAGATAACGCAAAGATAATGCAACTCCTATAGTATTTAATGGCATAGTTAAGTCTAGTCAGTCTAGTTTTTACAGGAAAGTACATTAACAATGAAATAAAATAAAATAAAATAAAATAAAATAAAATAAAATAAAGCCCATGTCTTACTTGTTGTATTTTTGTTTTACTTTAATTTCATTACGGTCTCAATTTTATTATGGTTTCGATTCATTTTGGGGGGTACTTGTTATTGTTTTCATTTCATTTACGATCATTTATTCTTGTCTTTTGCGGAACGTTGGGTAGGGCCAGTTTTATAGTGCTCGAAGTTATCATTTGCAAATACGTATTTGAATAATGCAATCTAAAATGAGTCCAAAGTGTCACACCAACGTATATCGGCCGGAAGTTCATCCCAGAAACGAACGGCACTCAGCAAGAATGATTGATGGTAGGCAGTTTTCTGGGCAAACGGTTGGAGGAACCTGGAAGCGGCTGTTCTAGCTGAGTGGCATAGTCCTTCGATTGTCGAGAAGAGATCTCGTAAATACTGAGGCCTACACGTCGCGAGTAAACGGTACATTGTGCATCCAAGAAAGTACTTTTTACGGGAGCCTGGCGTTAACCAACCCAGTTTTTTGTATAACGGCTTGAGAGCTGAGTCACGCCCAACTCCAAAAACAAATCTGACCACGGAGTTGCTCAGTCTGTACAGTTTAGTATCTAAGTATTGTGACACATCTAAGTACACTAGTGACGCATAATCAAAATGAGGCATAATTAGCGCGCTGGCCAGCATTTTCTTCAATTGCCAAGATAGGAACTCCGCTCGATATCGCAGTCTATGCAATACGCCGTGAACAGCCGAGCATACACGCGATACATGTGTATTCCAGGCAATATCATCGCTAAGAATAACCCCCAGGCTCTTCACAGTTGTGGTCCAGGGCACCGTAGTATTGCTAACGGTCACGCACGCAAAGACGTTCTATCTATGCGCATAAGTTGCTGTACAGTACCAAACAGTACGGCTTTGATCTTGCTATAGTTAAACGCGAGCCCATGGCTGTTCGCCCAGCGCGTAACGGCCGCAACGTCCTCGCTCAATTTCGCTATGGTGTCATCCTCTTGAGGATAATCTATGAGTTGAAATCTACTACTACCTGACGATTTGAATCTATCTTCAACACGTTGTCAAACTCGGCGTACAGTACACAATTTATTTGTCAAGGGTGTCTCAAAACGAGCTTCTATTCTTACAGAACCGTTTTTTACCAGATTCCAGTGACCAGCAAAATGTGCAGATATGTCGGGTGTGAGATCAAACACAAACAAGCAATATCCGTTTGGATAATCTTTTCTATAAATACTATTTCCCTCGTTTATGTAATAAATTCCCGTACCCGAAAATAAGGTCTTATAAGCTTCAACATATATCGGTGCCCCACCAGTAAAAATGGGTTGTAATGGTTTGCTTGGAATTTTAACTCCGTCAACATACAATGATGAAAAATTTATAGAATGATTTTGGAAATTAAACGGGTTACCATTGAAAGCTTTGTTGTCAACAAATCCTAATACTATTCGTTTTGGTAACTGACCCAGTATAACATTTTCTAAACAGTCACAACTAATACCGCTATACATTGTAAAAGATTTTACTTCCATACGTGTGATTGGATATTTTGCTGTAGGTGTGGCCAGAGTCTTTGCGTGGGAAATCAAAACTGTAGAACTTACTGTTACGCGTCGTGCGAGAAGTGTTGCTTCAGTAATACTAACAGAATAATTCTTAGCTGATCCATCTAATAAACAAAACTCATCCTTTGAACGTACTAGGCGCAAGCCGTACCAGTGTATATAAAACTATTCAATAGTAGTTTGTTTTGATTAAATACATCACAATGCAAGTGGCCCATCAAATCTATTGTCTTGCCATCCTTTAAAAATTCATGTCGTTTTGTCAGAGATGCGTTTTTTGTTGATCCATTTCACCAGCAACATCGGTCTCCCAACGGTTTTTCGATAAATGTGATGTTTTTGCTGCTGGTCCGTAATTCAACAACGTTTCGATGTATGCTCGATGTGGGTAGGTATTGTTCGGAAGGGTCACTAGTTTTTCAGTTCTAAATAGAGAGTGTAAAAAATTATTTACTGGAGCCACAAGTCCATCCGTTTCCTTGTTGAAAGGTGATAATTTTACATTGACTGTCAGCATTGTAGGAGAAAGATCTAAATAGTCCTCGTTTTGAGAATTAATAACAAATTCTATAGAACTCTCGTCTGTTAGTGACGAAACAGGTCTATAATGAATTTAACGACTTGCTTCCAGGGCCGTCTGTGTAGGCGGGAGAGAAAATAAATCTAATTCGCTTTTGAGACAAGGATCGGTATGACTGTGTAAAAAGACATTGTTAATATTTAACCAAAAATATCGGTAACTTTGGATTTATTTTTCTGTACCTTCTTCTTATTCTTCTTCTTTTTACATCCGACCCGCTTAAGTTTTCTGTTTTTCTTGGCTGTTTTCTTGCTTTCTTTACCATGACTCTTCTTTCGTCCTCATTTTGTCGCTCACGAGCTTGTTCTTTTTTTAGCGTGAGACGATACGGTGCGTTGTCTACCGCTTTTGCTACGAGGCTGTCCTCATCGTTTATACGGTGCAGCGTCATATTCGGATCTTTCCAGTAATCTAACAAGCTTTTCCGTCGCCATACATTTCAAATTTCCACCTGATTCACTCGCGCGACTTTTCAACGCGTCTCTAAACGTTACATCACGGTCACCAATATCGTCAATTATATTCACACCAGCTTGTAAAGCTTCTTTTCCAACAGCGCGTGCACCTCTGGCGATGTAGGGAATAGCACCTCGAAATAGTCCTGTGAAAAAAGAGCCTAAGCCGTGGCCTCTTTGCCCATGCAAACCAACAAACACATGCTTGACACCTCTCCCCCCACCTCCACCATACTGTGATTGATACACATCGTAAAAACTCATTTTACAACATGAGATTTAAAAAAATACTTTCTGAAAATGTAACACTACGGTCAGCGTCCCAAACTCGAATGATATCGGTTTGCCAAATTGATCTCTCATATCTATGTCAATTGTGTGAAATCTATTATTGAGAAGGGGCAAGTAGGCAACTGGTGTATATCTCTTGACAATCGTGCTACCGAAATGAACCTCTTTAGCGTCTAAGTTAACTATTTTTAATAGAGGTGCAAACGTATCACCAACAATGCTTAGCTCACATATATTATAATAGATAAACAGTTGATGAGGAATGGCTCTTGACAAACTCGCGGGTAGTTTACCGTGAAACCACAACAAGTAATCGTCTCTTTTTTCGGCATGTTCACGCAGAATTTCTACAATATCACTGTCGAATCCTAAAATACGTTTTATCACATCTGATAAGACAGGAGATTTTCCACATGTTCTTGTACGTCCCGGTCCTGTGATTGGAAAGCCTATACACGAATCCGCCTTGCGGATCATACATCAACTGCTAACAAGCCTTATCTTTATCGCAATATTCGTACAACTTTTTGTTTATAACTTCACATAAACTACCTACAGAGTCGTAGGTACCTTGCTGAATACAACACCCTTTTTCTGCACCAGGTTCGCTTATTACCGCGTCTTTTTGGCTTGTATGTAAAATAGTGCATGGCACATGAATCTCCAAAATTCCAATTTCCCACTTTTCATGGAGCTTAATTTCTCTAGGTATTTGAGTGGAAAAATTTGTCGTAGTGTTACTTGGAAAAAATTTCATGCTACTGTTGCTCGGTAAAGTTATTATGAACTCGTTATAAAGCATTTTTTTAATCTTTTGCAAATAGCCACGAGTTAAACTTTTCTGGATAACCTACCCAACTGACACAATATTGATCGTTTCTTTTTTTTCCTTTGCTACGTATAATTTTATCAATCTTATGCGCTTGTTCAATCACGCGTTCTTTAGCAACAGGAGTAAGTTCCTCTGGGTAAAAAAATCCTTCAATACTTTTACCATCTAAATCAGACAGGTAATATGTGTACAAATGTTGTCTTTCCAAAACTTTTATAATTTTAAATATTTCATCGCTTCATGATTTGGCTGCTCCTTTTTCAAATATATTTTTCTCACAACTTATACGCACGTAATCTCCAATTTTGTACTTTGCTTTCACACGACGACGACGATGACCACGAAGACGACGACGTTTTTGCTCCAGAGTCCGTGACTTTACTAAATTTTCTCTTGCTACGTGAGCATTATATACAGTTACAACACTCGGAGCTAGTTAAGTCGGAGAATGGGGGGATCTGTTCTAACCGTTAACTAAATTTTTTAACACACCAACGTAACGATAAGTATTTTTGTAAGTAGAATATCTATGCGTTCTTCCCTTGAGCGTTCGTATAAAACGCTCCACTACAGCTGCTTTAACATCCGGATTGCTTGCGACACGAAACTCTACACCATTTTCTTAATAATCGTTGAAATTTACTTCCTAAAAATTCTTTTCCACGATCTGCTTGTACCGTCTTCGGAAAAAGATATTGTTTATTGTCAAGAATTTTCTTGAAAGCTGTAGTAACTTCACGACATGATGTATCACGTAAAGGTTAAACCCAAACAAATTTACTCAGAACGTCTATTACAACATGAACGTACGACGCTCCATTGTTGTAATTTTAAATTGGCGTAAATTGAATGAGATCGGCTTCCCACAGCTCGTCTAATGCATTGACATCGTAAAAGAGTCGTGAAAATTTTCGTCGAATACTCTTGTGTAAAGTATAAGCATCCTTTCCTTTTAACCATTCCTTTATCCTATCTGCAGAAATATTTGTATTTACTCTTATTAAGTTTCGAGCACCGGTAAATCCAGCCTCGTTACTCGGGTCAAAGTATTGTTTTTCCAAAAAATCC
>JAPYYV010006778.1:0-19806 GCA_030522625.1 Copidosoma aretas | reverse complement strand
TCTTATGTATGGAAAATATTGTGTGAAAACGAATCATTCTTACTTAGCAAACAAGAACAAGTTTTTATGATGTATCTGTAAAATTTTATTTATTTGAGCTTATACAAGGGTAGTTTACACCCCTAAAAATATTTAAATTATTTTTTTTTCTTATACAAACTTCCGAAATTTTTTCTTTTAATACTCTCTAATATATAATGATCACACAAAAAATTTAATCAATTTTGGTGATAAGGTAGGGATCTGCTGCATTTTTCTATTTTAGGGGTTTTTTCCTCCCCTAATGTTGTATAATCTTTTTTTGAACGTTTGCTATTGCATAATACATGTTAATTGTTATCAAGCAAACAACAAAAATATTTTTACAAAAAATACCAAAACTTTTGGGTATATTAGCTCGTTTAAGGTTAGTTTCAACCCCCTTAAATAACCTGAAATTAATTATTTCATGTACAATAGGACACTATAAATACTTATTGAATAATATTCATCAATTTTATATATCAATTATTGACTTAATTATTCGACAAAATCTTCAACTTTAGGGGTAGTTTTCACCCCCTTATCTCACATATTTTGACTGCGGTACAATTTTCCTATATCCTGTATGCGATTATTAGTAAGCTCCAAAAAAATTATCGAGATTGGTTCATTTGCGTTGAGTCCATTTTATTTCCAGAATAAACACCTCTTTTTCCCCACTGTGCATAGTCAGCTTATATGTACGTATTGATGTCTTTGTGCTGGGGTTAGTCGTAGCAGAAGGTATTGAAGAGGGTTGGAGAAAGTTTGGAGCCTTGGGGGACTCCTGAAGTGATGGGTCCGATAGAGGGTTGCCTACTTTAACGTGGAGAAATCTATTGGAAAGAAAAAACTTGATGGTCCCGATGACATATTGAGGAAAATTTAGTTGGATGAGTTTGTATTGGAGGGCTTTGTGCCAAACTCTGTCGAAGGCCTGCTGTACGTCGAAGAAGGCCATCGCAGTGAATTTTTTATGGATGAGACTGTCGGAGATGTTTTTAGTGACTCTCAGAAACTAGTGCACCGCCGAGTGTCTGGCCCTAAAACTGTGCTGAATGTCAGGGAGAATGTTATTATCCTTGACGTATTTATTCAATCGGATGAGATTGATGCTTTCGACGATTCAACTGATCGATGAAAGTAAGCTGATGGGCTTATAGCTCGAGGGGTAACTGAGAGGTTTACCCGGCTTTGGCAGGCAGATGGCCGTACCCCCCTTCCAAGCAATTAGGAAATAAGAAAGACGCACAGCAGCCTTGGTGATGTTGCAGATATCCATGATGAATTTTTGCGGAAGAATTATAAGTATACTATTGGTAATACCGTCCCTGCCAGGGTCATCCCCTTTTAAGTGCAAATCTATTAGATCCCAAACAGAATTGGACATAGCGGTTGACAAACTAACTAACGAACTGAACAGTTGCACACAAGACGCCACAATGACGAAAACAGCACATCAAATATCGCAAAAACTTCCACATCATCTCATACACCTCATAAAGCGGAAAAAATTGCCCGCAAACTCTGGCAAAAGTACAGAACCCCCAATTTTTAGGTCATCCTTAATTCACTAAATGATGAAGTTAAATCTCAAGTTTCTCTGTTCCGAAACGAGAGATTTAACAAATTTATTGCCGAGGCAGAGTCCCACCTAAAAGTGCTTTGAAGGTCGTTAAAAAACTCCGGAATGAACGGCCTTTTCTCCCTCTCCTTAAACAAGGAAATAACTATTACTTGCTTGAATTTGAAAAAGCAGAGATCTTCGCTTTTTCACTGCGAGATCAATGCTCCCCCAACCCAAGCCCCATCGATTTGGAGCAGGAACGCGCGATCATCAATCGTACAGTCCAGCAGCAGCTTCTCGATAACCCGGCTTTCGAACACTTTCCTGTTCGAAATAAAAACCATCATCCGCTCTCTAAAAAATAGGAAGGGGATCCAGTCGATGTAGCTAGTAGTAACTGGAATATTAGGAGAAGAACTAGGGATTTCTAAGTATACTAAGTTGTGATTACAGGAGAGATCAGGAGAGGTCCAGGGTTCTTTGGTTATGTTCATGTTTTTGGTCAGATAGATGTCCAGTATGTCTGGGTCCTGGTCAGGGCAGAAGGGGTGGTGGGTACTCGCTGAAGGTGCCATGATACTGATGTCAAGGTCACGAAGAAGCTGTAGGAGGGATCGTCCCTTCCGATTTTCGTGAGCGCGACCCCACGATTTGTGCTTGGCATTTAGGTCGCCCACAACTATCGTGCTGGAGTTAAACAGTGGGATAAAACAGGAATGATTAGGGTCTTCTGTGGGAGAGGATAATAGGGAGAGGATTCTAATAGAGGAAAAGGAGGTCGTGTGTACTTCAACCCTAACTGCTTCGCAGTTTGCGGTGTCTGTACTTATAGCTCTATGACGGATTTCCTTGCGAACAAGGATGGCTACTCCGCCCTGGGATTGGTCTTGTCTGTCACGTCTGTATACCGTGTAGTTAGAGATGTACAGTGATTTGGAATTTGTGTTGGCACCAGTGTTGTAGGGGTGAGTTATGGTGTTACAGTTAGCGTCGAGGTGGGTTTTTGTGACGCATGCAATATCTATGTGTTTCGCGTGCAGTATGTGTGTATGTTCCGTCGTTTTTCTGTAGATGCTATCCGCGTTCCAGTTCAGTAGAGTTAGGTTATGGTCTAGTTATTTGGTGTCTGTATTGCTTCGAGGCCTGACATCATCTGGCCTTGACGAGCCCGTTGGTTTAGGATTGCATGGAAGATGGCCTCGTTTGCGGGAAGTGCAGCTGGCAGGAGTGGCGGGGGGGGGGGGTGTGCACTCTTGCTTGCTTCAGTCAGGAGAAAACCGCGTTCGCAAAGAATACGGTCGAACGAGTGGTTGATGGGCCTTTGGCTGGGGACTGAGAGAGAGGTGACACAAAAGGAGGGCGAGTGTCTTTACTGGAGGGGGAAGTTCCTTTTTGGGGGACCTTGGGGCAACTGCGGTAGAAGGCGCGATGGGCAACTCTGCAGTTTGCGCAGCAGGCAGTAGTTTCTTTGTTATCTTTTTTCGGACAGGCTTAAGTAGCATGGTCAAGGCCACATATACCGCAAACAAACGCGACACTACAGTAGGCTGCCATGTGTTTAAAATTTTGGCAGCGGTGGCACTGGGGGATGTCATGGGTTTTGTGCTTTGCTTCTACCTTGACGGTGAGACCTCCGATGGACGGAAGGTCAAAGATGGCATTAGAATCTGCGGACGAGCCGTCGAGGTATACAGTGACGAGGGCCAAATTTTCACCCCATTACGCATGCGGTGGACTCGGCGGGCTGAAGGTACTTTTTCCTTTATTTCGGCAAGGATCTCTTCCTCAGTGCACTCTGCGTGTAAACCTTGAATAACCACTACTAGCTTGCGGTCTTGTTTAAGCTAATAAGTGGTGTACTCTAAATTTTAATCATCAAGATGTTTGGTAATAAGGCGGAAGCTATCGACGTTTTGAGGGTAGATGCGGACACCCTCAGAGGTGTTTACAGCGCGGCAAATGGGCACGGTATTTTTTTCAAGAGCTTCCTTGATTTTCGACCAAGAGGCACTCTTAAGAAGGTTGATGGGAGGAGGAGATTTTTCCTTCGGGCTAGTTTCCTCAGATTCTGAAACAGGGGACTCAACGATGATGTCGGAAAAAATATTACCTGCTGGCTGAGAGAGAGAATTCCGTGGGGGAAGGACAAGATCGTCCTGTTCCATGAAGGAGTTTCCCAAGTTCATAGCAGGGTTGGCTTTCTGCTTTCTAGGGAATTACTTTCAAGTTACTGCAAAGTATTTGGGTCTGAATTAGTGTGGCAGCGCGTTTTTTCGAGGTCCGCATACGGTTTCCTAGGCGGGGCGTGACGAAGCGGACTTATCAAGGTCGGTACGCGGCAACACGGGCTCTTTTTGAGGAGCAACAATATAGCCATGGAGTCTCTCGATCGGGGCCTCACCAGCCTTTCGGTATACTCGGAGATTAATTTCTGTTGTTCGAACACCTTGGAATATAGGGACAGTACTCTCTGGGCGAGTTCCTCGATAGGTAGAGCAGAGATCTCCCTTAAGGTGGCTCCCGTGCTTAGTGCCATATCTAGTGGGTGCATAAGCAGTGCGGAGCAAGCGGTTGTATTCAACCTGCTGGAACTTACACGATTTTTTCTTATTCATCACGAAAATGAATGAAAATATTCCCAAACTGATGTAGTTTCTTACAGTTTTTGTAAAAATCTCAATCTCATTTTCGTTTAAGCAGGAAACAATGATAACATCAAATGGCACGGAACACACTACTATAATCGAGTAAAGTCTGTTATAAATTGTTCAAATCCCAAGTTTTTTCAACAGTAATGTTACATCACCCCTTAGTAACATTATTACAAAGTTTCAGGTCAAAATGTTGAGAAGAAAAGATTCCAGATGCCATTTCGTAAAACAGTCTAGAGCCACCACGTGTTTTTTTGTTTAAATTTTAATTTTTTTACACTAAAAATCAAACGTCGATCATGGGGCCCTTAAAGGCTAATCGATTCTACATCTCATAAGATATTGTTTGATATCTAATTAGCTTGGATTGTGTTTTTTATTTGTAAATGCTTAGAGGATATGTGATCTGGTCTCTGATTGGACCAGTTTGTCTAGCCTTCTGCATCAACTTTTTTACTTTGATAATGTGAGTACGTGCTGCCTTTATGCTTGAAGAGCACATAATAGGTTTTGGCAAACCTTCGCACACTACTCTGGCTCTCGATATCCTCCTTACCTATGCTGGGTGCTACTTGGACCCTGGTAGTATTGGGCGCTTCTGAGAACTCATAGACTCTTTCATACATGCTCAGTCGGCAATCGTTGTGCATGCAACTTTCAGCCTCGTTGGTGATTGTTTTATCAATGGAAGAGTCAGAAGAAACATGTACTTAAGTTTATTGAAGTATATTGGGAAGAAGGCTCCCCTCCTAGATGGCAGTGCTGCCGATGGAAGTAGTCAAAACATAAATACCAATATCACAGTAAGTTTATATACACAATCGTATCTCCTCTCTTTAAAGTGTTAAACTTTTTAAATCTTTACAAATTCTGTAATAGAACAAATTCACTTGATAATGGTAATAATAATTTTCTCTAAGAAGCGGTCGGGGATCGCATACTCGTCGACATATAATGGGACCGACGCCAATTCCAAAAGAGTCCACATCGGAGTGTTGACGAGTAGTGGAAACGTCCCGTAGCACAAACAAGACGAGTTCAAGTCCATACAGAAAAGACACGCGACTCCGCAATACGTCTACCTGGACAAGTAACTACAACAGCGATCGTGGAGTAGTAAGATCATGTTACTTTTGTATTACGTGTAATAAGGCATATAGACACGTGGGCGCTGATGATTGCATATCAGTCTGTTCTGCATGCAATGGTTGCCCAAATTGTAAGATGAGTCGCGATACAGAAGAGGAATCTTCTATAGACGGGGGTGATATTTTATAGTAAACAGTGTTAATAATTATAAAATGAAGGAGTCATTTGCAAGAGAAGAATATACCATAAAACTGCAGTAAGAGATGTATGTGATGTAATTAAAATTTGTAAATCCTGTAACAAACTTATAAAGTACAATTCACTTTATCGGCCTTCGCTATCCAATTTTCAAATATGATGTTAATATGATGTCTGGTAATGCAGATACATTTTGTATCCTGTGAAAAATAACATCTATATAATTTTCAAATTTTTCTCAAATTCGTAATTGTTCTTTTTAAAATAAATTCACAGATTTCAAGCGAAAAAACAACGAAAAAATACCTCGGCCTGGAGTCGAACCAGGAACCCTCCATTCTCTAGACAGAGTGCGTTAGCCAGTTACGCCACCGAGGCCTCCGGTATCTCTTCGTTGCTTTGTCATAAATTGTACTTAATAAACTACCCTTTTATCAATAAAATCACTTGACATCCAAATTAAATACATGACGTTAAGGATTAGATATACGTCTATGACAAAGCAACGAAGAGATACCGGAGGCTTCGGTGGCGTTACTGGCTAACGCACTCTGTCTAGAGAATGGAGGGTTTCTGGTTCGACTCCAGGCCCAGGCATTTTTTTGTTGTTTTTTTAAATATTTGCTTAAAATCTGTGAATTTATTTTAAAAAGAACAATTGCGAATTTTCGAATTTTAGAAAAATTTGCAAATTACATAGATGTCATTTTTCGCAGGATACAAAATGTATCTGCATTACCAAACATCGTATTAACATCATATTTGAAAATTGGATAGCGAAGGCCGATAAAGTGAATTGTACTTAATAAACTACCCTGCTATCGATAAAATCACTTGAAATCCAAATTAACAAACTTATTGATTGGTCTAAAGGTAAACACGAATGCGGAAAGAAATACTGTAAAGAGTGTAAAAGTGTACATAAACTTGATATTCTTTGTACTAAGCAAGTGATTTCAAAAAGTAGAATAAAATCTAAAAAAAAATGTTTCACTCTTTACGTCTTTGAAAGTAGGCAAGGCCTAGCCTTGAACGATTTGGTTAATCAACATATTCATACACCGATTCTCTGCGCTGCTTAAATACGTTGCGAAGCGTGTACAGACGAAGTAGAAGTAGATACTCTTGCGTTTTGTCCGTTCTGCTGTGTTAAACAAATAATTTTTGTAGTTGAAAATTGCTTAAAATCATTTGTTGATTTCTCTATACGATTGGAAAGCAAAACTTTTTCTTCGTTTATGTGTATTGCTCAGAACGCAAAAGCCTTTGATACCCAGTTTATTTTAAAATAAATGGTTGATATTTAAAAAATAACCCTAGAAGTTATTCTAAACGAAAGAAATATTATAAACATGTTGATTGGTAGGACAAAGTTTATTGATAGTTTGAATTATTTACCTATAAGACTCGCGAACTTACCAAATACGTTTAATGTTGCAAGAAATATAAAAAAAAGGTACATCCCACCTTTATTTTTAACATACGATAGAAATTATAAAGGCCCTTATCCAGGTATGCGCTTTTACGCTCCGGATACGATAAGTGTTGATGATCGTGCAAAGTTTTTGGACTGGTACACTGAGGTTACAACAAAAGAAAATGCTCTGTTTGACTTAAAAGCACAATTAATCACATTTTGCATACAAGACGTAAAAATATTACGTCAAGCCTGTGCAGCTATTTGGAAAATATTTATTTAAGTTGGTAAATTTGACCCTTTTTTTCAAAGTGTTACTGGGTTTAGCGCTAGTGTCGGGCCAATATACGTATTTTAAATGGGGATTGGGTATCGAAGTTCCAATTTTCGCCGTGTTGTGCACAGAGCGAATAGCTAATGCGTGTTCTATACTTTATAAGAAATACTATTTGAAAAAAAAACACGACTTATATCATACCTGCTAGTGGATACACACGCTCGAGACAGTTTCCAGAAAAATGTATTAATTGGCTTTTATTCGAGGAGAAATTAAGAAATGTAGAGATCGTTAATGCTGGAAGGTCGCAGGAATATCGGTTGATGGAAAAACCGCTTGTCGATGGTTACTTAAAACTCCAAGCTAAAGATTCAAGTACTAAAAGAACCGTCTCCCAATTCATGGTTGTTATTTCCAAGGCTACCCTCGTTGTTTCCCTCATGATCGTTTTAAAAAACTGAATAATAATGATTCTCACACCGCTCGGTGTATAAATACACTAAAAATTAGTGTAAAAATGAAAAATACCGGTATAATGTCATTGAGATGTAGGAGCACAATTCTGATCAGGTTATAAAAAATAATAATAAAAATTTTTCTTACATTAAAAATGACCCTATCGCGTCAAATCATGTTTTAAGTCCACTACATGAATTCTATGATAAACCCACTGAAAAAATTTTAACCTGTTATTCGGTCAAATAAAATGAAAAAATAAATTATCTAGATGTGTACTCGTTGTATCCTTATAATTGTAAAACAGGCATATTCCTGCTCAAACCTCCGAAACTATATACGGGAGATGATTGTTTGAAATAAGCAGGGGAAAATTTTACAAATTTATTGGAAAAATTGAAGGTTTGGTTAGATGTGCGATTGTACCTCCGCAATACTTGCTCGACCCTGTACTGCCGATGAAAATAAATGGTTGTTTGCTTATTGGTTTGTGTCGTGTGTGTATGGAGACATTCTTTCAAGAGGAGTGCGTTCACAGAACCGAGGCTGATAGAGTATTGGTGTAGTGAGGGTATAGATAGAAATAAAAAAACCTTAGAATTGGGGTACAGAAAATAAAAAATCGATGTTATATGGCAGTATGAAGTAGTCCAGTACGATCATGTTCCGCGTATTCGGGGGTCATTTTTAGAATACATTGATATTTTTTTGAAAATAAAACAGAAATCGAGCGGTTGGCATAGTACGGTTAAATCTGAAGATGATGAATTACAGTATTTTCATGAATACGAACAATAAAAAAGTATATAGTTGAGTATTAATACTATTAAAAAAATTCTGGTATGTCATTAGTTGCGAAATTATGCTTAAACTTGTTTTGGGGTAAATTTGGACAGCAGGCAAATTTACCGCAGACAACTGTGGTAAATAATTACAAGGAATTGCTTAAAATTGCATACGATGATAAAAAATATGTAGAAAGCTGTTTACCTGCAATTGATGAAGTAATGTACGTAACTTAGGGATACAGGGACAAAGCAGCTTTTTCGTCCCCCTGTACGAATGTCATTGTGGCTGCCTGCACAACAAATCAGGCCCGTTTAAAATTATATCCCTTATTAGGAAAACTCGGTAAAAGAGTTTTGTACCACTATACAGTCTCTATAATATTAACGTAAAACGAGTCTCTACCTCACGAATATCAACTTCCGACCGGTTTGTTGCTTGTACAATTGACAGATGAATTGGAAGCTTACGGTGAGGGTTCTTACATAGAGACCTTTGTCTTTGGCGGCCCAAAATTTTACGCGTATCGCGTTAGAACATCTACAGGTGAGATACACGATACTTCTAAGGTTAAGAATATAAAGTTAAATTATGAAAATTCTTTAAAAATAAATTCTGATACTATCGGGGCCATGAGTAAGCGTTGAGGTGAAGTTGGTGTGGATTCAGAGATGGGGAATAAAAGAAAACTAAAAAATACAATGATAAGTAAAACGAAAATGCATGAAGTTGTTACACGTGATGAAAGTAAAACTTGTGAAATAGTATTGAAAAGCGCTGTTACGTCTCAAAAACGTTATCATTCCCCTTTGGTTATCAAAAATAAAATTTTGAAATTTTCGGATACGCTACGAGAAATCAAAAAGTGAAACGGGGTTTGCAGTTGCAGCACTACTTAGTATCACGTAGCAACATGTCCATGTCTCCCATCCTACAAATATTCTTTGGAGCGCATAGCGTGTCATTCTCTTATTCATACAATAATTCATCTTGAAGCGACGGGTAAAAAAATATGTATTGTGAACTATTTGATCGCCTTTTTAAAATGAAAGACTTTATTAAAACGACTTTTTTCACGGTAAAAATATCTGGACATTTCGGAAAGTCGACCATAATAAGGTATTTTTAAAAATTATGTAAGTAGTGACTAAGATTGAGGTGATGATAAAGTACCGTATGAAACTTTTTCAAGATGCCAACCCTGTTTTAATGGTAGCATCACAGAAGTTTTATTCATTATCGAAACAAATAATGTAAAAAATATGGATTTTCATAAATATTCTACCAACTCTGAGTTTAACACACATATGCTAACTTTCTATTGCTCCTTTGGTCATGTTATAAAAAAATGGAGTGTAGTTAGTAGGCATTCACTAAAAACGATATACTTCGTAATAATCGACGGGGCTTTCCATAATTAATGATTTAAAAATATTTTCAACGTTTAAAAAACCTCGATTTATAAATTTTATTTCGCTCATATAAAAAAAATTACTTCTATTTGTTTGCTGTAGATGATACTGGAAGAATGATTCAAACATACGGCAGTGGGTCAAAATGCGACTTTTTTAGAAAATCGTGTAGCGTAACTAATTGTGCATACTTCCCAAGATACTGTCTAACTTTACAGGGTTTATCATGACACTCCCTAATTCATTTTTCGGTGCAACTAAAAGAGATGGAAAATTATTGGCTTATAGAATGACTTATGAATACATATATAGAATGCGAACATTTTATAACCTTCGGTTCCGTATTAGATTCACAGTAACTTTTAATAGGTAACAAGTCGTTATTATTCAGTGCTTCAAAAAATTAAGGAATATACAAATATCACTATTACCGAGATTTCATTCATGATATATGAAAATAATATTTGAGATATAGATTTTGCTCGGGATAGGTGTCGGTTACACACAAAATACACACCAGTGTAAACAAATAGTTTGTATGTTTAATAAGTAGTAGAGAAATTTTTTGTAATTCCTATTTTGTATGCTCTTTTATATAATAAAAATATATCGATGATTATATTTGTAAGAATAAGTTGCAAAATGTGAGGTAATACAAAATGCTAATCTAGATGTAAACTTTTTAAATAAACTAAAATTGTAAAATCGTATGATTGTAAACATGTAAATGTAAAAGATTCTTTAATAATAATAATTGATGTGTATCATATATTATTCTTCAGATTTATTTTGTAGTTTTAGTTCCCTACCCCCCCTCCCTCCTCATCATCGAATTTTTTCTTATAAATTTGAGTATTGACGATGCATTAAATCTTTGTTTCGTTGATAAAGATTATTGTTGAGTATAGTTGTAGTAGTAAGTGATTTTAGTAGGGAGACTATTGGTAAGTATGGTTGTTGTGGTAAGTAATATAAGTGGGAATATATAATAATCACATGGAGTAGCGATACGTCGCCATCTCTGCTGAAAAGTCCTATTAATACGTAGTGAGTTACGTTTGTTCCTCAGTATTGCACAATGTGGAAAAGTGGTAAGAACTAAAAGGGTACTTCGGAAGAGAGGAGACGAGGAAAAAAAGAATAAATCGTTTTAAGCATGGTTTAAAAAACACACCTCTGATCGATATTTATCAAACGAAAAATGTTTCCCGGGAATAAAGACTGTAAAAAAGCGTAGTATCTGACAACATGGATCTTATTATAGACATTCAAGGATTTTACGACGCTAAAAGACATTTTATACCGCAAGAAGTTGCAATGGTATCATTACAATCAAACATCGTTGAGCATTGGCTAATCAAGTCACCCTTCGCTTTTGACGATTTACCCTACGACGTAAGAAAATATAATAATTACCATACACTGGAAGTGCACGGGACCGAGTGGTACGATGGTGATATCACGATAAATTATTTAAAATATTACCTTGTTACTCAAACTAAAATTAAAAACCTTAAAAGAGTTTATGTACGAGGTAATGATGAAGCCAACTTTTTGAGTTCGATATCACCACGCGAGGCTCACAATATTTTGAAAATCCTTTATCCGTTAAAAATTGTAAATTTGAACGCTAAAGAAGTTCATTTCAGCAGCACTATTGTCAAAAGGTATACTCCACCCACCTACGTACCCCTACTTAATAACAGATCTCATATAATCGACATACATATAAGAGATCAATTTGACAAACCAATAACATTCGAGTTTGGGACACTGACCGTGGTGTTACATTTTAGAAAGGTATTCTTTTAAACGAGCCATAACATAATTTATTTCGACGGATATCATCCTCAGTACGGCGGTGGAAGAGGAGTAAAACATGTGTTTGCTGGGGCGTGTAGGCAGAGAGGGCACGGCTTAGGTTCCTTTTTTACTGGACCATTTCGAAGTGGTTTACCTTATGTAACAAGAGGTGCCCGAGTTATCAGGAAGGAGGCTTTACGTGCGGGGGCGAATATAATCGACGATGTGAGTGAAAGTAAAATACCGTTTGGAAAAAAAAGCGTTCGAAAATCGTATAAACAAGTCAGGTAAAAATTTCAAACGCAAAGCAGCAGAAAAAGTGGTTCATCTGATAAAAAGTTTAAAATGTAATGCTTTACCATGCAAGATAAGAGCACAGTCTCGTCGCAGAAGCGTTAATGAAAACAACTTTTAAACAGTGTTAAAATAAAAATTAAAAATTGTTTAATAGTAGTCGAACAGCGCGCAGGTGCCTGAAAGAAAAACAAAAAAAAATATTAGAAACAGAAAATCAAGTAAAAATGGAAACTACTGGCCGTAAAAGAAAAATACAAGCATGGAGGAAGAATAAACAATTGGAAGAAATAGACATTTTTGGTGAACAATGTTTTCACATAGCCATACCGATCCTTGTCTAAAAAGCGAATTATATTTATTTTCCGTTCCTCCGACGCAGACAGCATTAGAAGCTACTTGATGGGTGCATTACAAACCTGTTTCGTTGTTAAGCGATGAGAGTCCTATAGAGTTCGTTATAAGTTCTCAAAACGAAGATTACATAGATCTAGCTCATACGCTGCTCAGAGTGAGTGTAAAATTGACACCTTACGACGAGTCTGGGGATGCCCTTGTAGTACCAATGAACAATTTTTTGCACTCAATATTCAACCAAGTCAGCGTATATTTTTAGATAGTCTATATTTTAGACCCCTCTGAAAAACGCATACCCCTACAGAGCGTATATTGAAACGCTTTTAAACTATGGATCGGCGGAAAAAGCATCGCATTTATCAACGTCTCTTTGGGAGAGCGATGTTGCTGGCGAAATGAATGAATTACCTGAATCGAACAAAAATTCGGCACTTGTTAGATGGGACATTTACATTGCGATATATTTAATCAGGACAAATGATTACTTATCGGTGTCGCAGTTCGTTTGCGGTTAGTACGCGCAAAGGATGCGTTCTGCCTTATAGATGGTTCAACAAAAAATTATTCCGTCAGTATTACCGAGGCAAAACTTCTTGTTCGTCGAGTAAAGGTGAGCTGTACTGTATTGAGCGCACACGAAAAAATCCTGGCAAACACCACAGCAAAATATTTAATTATACGTGTCGAACTTAAATCTTTTACATTGCATAGTGGTATTAGCGGTGATTGTTTGGATGTTATTCTTGGACACCTTCCGAAAAGAATCATTTTTGGTTTTGTAGACAACAAAGTATTTAACGGGGATTCAAAATTAAATCCTTTCAACTGCCAAAATTATTCTATAATTTTTTTATCGTTATGCGTCGACGGTGTACAAGTACCGAGTAAGCTGCTACAACCGACTTTCACAGGAGCAGCACAAATGATTGTAGAAGCATATGACACTTTATTTTCCAGGACCAGCATCTACTCCATGAACGAAGGAAATAACATTCATAGAAAAGATTATCCTAACAGATATTGTTTGTTTGCATTCGATCTAACACCCAACTTTTCGTCAAATTTTTCAGGCCATTGCAATTTAGTAAAGAACGGAACAGTGCGAATCGAAAGGCGCTTTGAAACACCGCTTACGACTGTAAATTGTGTTTCGTACGCGGAATACGACATTATTTTGGAAATAGATTCTAATCGCCAAGTAGTAGTAGATTTTAACTCATGAATGGATTCACTACAATTACGCAGAGCTCTGCGATGTGTCTCTGCCTTAACGCTGGGTGTATTCTCTTCGATCAACTGCCTTTTTTTTCTTTACTAGTCCGTGCACTCTTGTAGTTAGAACAGACGAAAGTTCTAAACCAGGTGTGCATTGGGTAGCTATGTATGTTGACACTGACGGTCACGGAGTCTACTTTGACATCTATGGATTACCAGCCTCAATCTCAGATCATATCGATTGACTCAGTAGAAAGTACATTACTTATCTGTGGAATCTGCAACAACTGCAAGATACCAATTCAAGAGTGGACGGCAATTATTGCATTGACTTTTTATTTTTTGTGTAATAATTTTTTTTTGGAAATATTTTGTTCCTTTTTTTGATCAGATAATATTATTAATAATAGAATGGCTGACATATTTTTTAACCGAATTACTAGAAGTAAGAAATTTAAAAATAAGCGTATTATAAATAATTCATGTATTTGAACTGAGCATAATATTTGATTTTTCTTGCACGTGTACAACTATATTAGCATGAAAACTAACGCAGTATTAATACAGTTAAGGTTTAGTTTATAATACAATTCATGCAGTTTCTTATTAAGTTATGATAAATCATACTTGCAACAACTGTACCATTAAGTAATATTTGTATTGTGTTACTAATAAATGTGTGAAATGTAATTTTTGTTTTTCCATTTCCCTTTTTCATTCCTTTTTCCTTACGTACATGATAAATTAATATTTTCCCGCATAAATTTCATTATAATTTAATATACGCACTTAAGATTTGCGCCGAACAAAATTTCCCGCCGGAGCTCGGTAGGTAAGCAGGTAAGCATATCCTGCGTCGGTAACGCCTAGCAAATGTTATTTTTCAATCTCGCACCCGAATTTCCCGGGCTCTCTCTCGCCAGGGCTCTCTCCCCGCACGGAACTTTCAGGCCCCAGCCGCCCGCGCCGGCCATATGGCATATATATAGTGTCTCCAAAAGGCACGCCCCCAGCGCTAACCGTATGATGTATATATATATATATGCATGTATATTCCTATATTATATAGTTATTCATGTCGGACAGGTCACCATTACCTCCTACGCCCCCCTACACCCCCTACAAACACACTTTTTTCACCAGAGGCCTCCCTACAAAATAAGGTAAAATTCTGTCATTTTTTACATTATTTGTAGGATGCTTGAAAATGTACTCGGCTCTCCCTCGCCTCTCCATGCCCTTCCACCTTTTTTTTCTCTCCCCTCCCCCCACAGCTTTCCCACGGCCCTTCACATTCTATCTACACATCTCACACCATTCAAATTGCATATATTTATAGCTCTATAATTTTTTTTATTTTTACAGGCTGCGCATGAGGCAAGTATAGACTATACACTTAAAAATTTTAAAGTATTACAACTAATAAATAAGTTATCGAATGTATATTAATATAATAATAGGAAAATAGAATATATATTAGACATATTCAGTAGGATTATGTACTTCAATGGTAACCAGTTTATATTTATTAAGTGTAAAGTTCAGCCCATGTCATACTGTTATTCATATTATTCCATGTATTATATAACTTTCAATAACTGATACATATATTATTATGACATGATAATAATGAATGCATTATCAAAAAATTATATAATACCAATGATAATATAAACCGTGGAAGTACGTTGAATATCACAAGATTTTCCACTAAAATTGTTATGACATCATCCATTTGTAAGTATAATAAAGTTTTGATAAAAGTTTACTAATATTTGTATTAACTTTTTAAATAAATGACTATCTAATATAGGGAGAAATTCGGAATTCTTTTTGTAAGAAACTTAATATTCAAACGTTATAGATACATCTTTTATGAAAACCAAATTAAGTATTAAGTTTAAGTAAAAAAAATTTATTGGACAGGCTTTTGTTATTAGTTCTATGTAACCACAAAAAGAAAGAACTCCCCTGTTCCCAACTAAAAAAAAAATAACAATAATCAACATTCATCAAAATGCATTATTGTCGTTTCTTTTGAAAGACCCCGTCTGTATTTTATTAATTCCTTAGATATAAACGTAATAAAACCAATTTCAAATAATTTTTAAATGAAAAAACCAGTTATAACATCGGTAGAATACTATAACTACAAATTTTTATAATATAATTAAACGATAGTTTACAAAAACAGAATTTTACTTTAAACTTATTCTTATAATAATTGTTTTTAATACAGATAATAAGAAATCATGCAAAAAAATATTTTGTTAAAAATAAAAAAAATTAATTAATTTGCTGTAATAAAAGAAAATTGTAAAAATTTTGATTTATGAAAAAATCTATCTATGTTCATCAATAAAAATTGCCCAACTCTATATCATAAAACTCAATATTTATTTTTAAATAAAGTTTGTCAAGTTAAGTTTTTGTAACAAAACTGTGCCATTTTAAAATTATAATACATCATTTCATGTACTATAATTAAATTAAGCAACATTGGTTTATATGATAACTAATTTTTTTTTTTAAATTCAAAACAGAATACTATTCAAATTATTGTAATTCATAAATTTTATAAGATGTATATTTAAAAAAATTCCATCCCACACTGTATTTTTCACTTCTCAATTATTTTCACAGTCTATTTGTATAAAAATACCATTAAAATTTTTGCATTTTGACAAAGCTAGGTACAATTGACCATGCGAGAACAAAGGCTTTTTCAAGTATAAACCAACCCTATAGAAACTTTGACCCTGGGATTTTTTTATAGTCATAGTAAATGCCAAGACCAGAGGCAATTGCTTTCTGTATAAAAGAAAGGGTAAGGAAGATGTGTTTCTGATGTTTAATGTTATTTTTGGTATAAATACATTACTTCCAATTTTTCCTCCAGTTACAATTTTGGTTTTGATGTTGAGCTTTAATAATTTTGTTATTTATAATCTTGTACCATTACATAAACTATCTGTTATACATAGATTTCTTATTAACATAACTATAGCTTAATTTTTAATTTAGTTTTATGGTGGTAAACCTTTACGGACATCATTTAAAATTTCTATCGGAAAATCTATAAATATGTTATCATCTGACCTATCTACACCTTTGTATGTAGCATGATCTACGCTTTAATAAGTTACTTACTTACCATTAGTGTTATTTAAAATCTTATTATTTAGAGAATATGTATACTCATTGTGAGTAGTGAGTATTACTTTATTTGTTAAAGAATTATTCTTACAAAAAATTTTCCAACATATTTTTTTAGTTTTCCACTTTTCTGGTATTATAAATGTTTTAATTTTTCCTTTTCCATTTCAGGCTAATTTAAAAAAATTTTTAATATTCGATCAAATGTTGATGTTCAATTTCAAAATTTTAAACAATGTCCAAAGAAATGAAGATTTTACGGTTTCTGAAATTATCTTACTTCTATTACTGTTTTTTAAAACTGGTAAAATTGGTCGAAAATCTCCGCCCAATAGTATAAGTTTATTTCCAAAATTACTTTTCATTTTACATAAATCTTGTAAAGTTCTGTCAACTATTTAAAGAGCTTTTTTAGGAATCATAGATGCTTCATCCCAAATTATCATATCAACTTCTCTCAATTTTTTTTTTTTAGATTCATTTCTAAAAACGAGCTCTCAATGTTATTTAAATCTAGTGGTAAACAAAAAGTTCAATGACTAGTCATCCCCTTAGGAAGTAAAACAGATGTCATACCAGTTCAAGCCATTATTACCATTTTTTTCCTTCTCAAATAAAGTAGTCAATTAATGTTTTGTATAAAAATATTTTCCGGATCCTCCTGGACCGTCTATAAAAAGAATCTAATGATTTTCTTCACATATAGATTTAAAAATATTTCTTCGATCATCATTCAATTGATTGTACAGTGACTGAAACATTTATTTACTGAGAGAAATTTCTCTAATATCATCAATGATTTCAATTTTATGTTTTTTGGTACTGGTAGGTCAAATGATCCACAAGATTTATCTTCCAATATTAAAATTTCAATAATGTGAAGCAAAGCTCGATTTTCTTTTTTATCAGGAAAATCTTCTGAAAAATGATTTTATATTTTTTTCAAATTTTATTACCTTTAACGTTCTTTGAATGTGAAAACCTCGCAAAGAATCGTCTTAATTAAAAAGGAAGCATAACAGTACTGGCTTCTTCAAATCTATCATCAATTTGACCATCATTTTTTATCAAACCCATCGCGATAGCAGTATCTTTGAAACTTTTTTAAGTAATGTTGTTGTAAGTTTTCAAGTCGTTGAAAGATTTGGCTCCTTTTACTTTATTCAAAATTAGTTTTAGAAAAATACGTTCATGGTCTTTTAGAGAAACAATGTTTATTCGACCTATTGCTGTATGTTTCACCACATTTTTTCTTTTTTGCCAACTTTTAATTAGGTTATCAACAATATACTTTTCCGCAATATTTACGTAGTTAAATGATCCAGCATAACCATCTATTTTGTATAATTTAAACCATGCTGTAAGAAACTTTTGCCAATTTTCTATAGTGGTTTCAATTATATTTTCTTCAAAAATTAGTTTTTTTCCGTTCCCAACGTGTACAGCCGAATTTACAACCTTATTACTTCTACCGCAAATTGGAAATTTGTCTAATCTCCATGCAGCCTCCATTGAACTTTAATATCTACCATCTACATAGTTCTGGATTTCATCTAAAACTTTTTTTTTACAATCGTTAATTTTTTTAAATTCAATAAAAGCTTGGCTGCTACTTTTACGTATGTAGTCATAAGTATATTTTATGCTCTGTATTGCAATTGTGCTCGATGCATCATTCATATGGCATTTATATTCCATCAAAAAATGTTTGTTGTACGGTACAACCATTGAATCATCAATCGAAATTTTCTCCTTATTCTTAGATTTATAAATATGATTCTCAGAAATATTATTTTCTCCCTTATATTCTGGAAAACCATCCTTTTTAAAATCTGTAAAGTCAGAAAAAGGTTTTGGAAAATTTATTGAACATGTGTCATTAACATTATCTGAACATGGACTTTGCTTATTGTGAGGGCCATGGAGCATATGTTTAATTACTAATTTAGCAAGTTTTTTATTATTCGCATCTATTTCAGCTGAACTAATTTTATCTGTATCTTGAGGTGTTACTATTTTGATATGAGGATAAAATGTTATAAGGATATGAGTATGTGGTAAGCCACGTTTATGAACATCGATTATATAAATATAAGCCAATACTGGACCGAAAATATTTTTTTTAACAATGTCATCCAAAATGAATTTTAACATAGTGTTGAACAATCTAACAGCTTTATTTGGTACATCAATTGGTGTTGTATTTTTCGGAAATTTTTCTAAAAGTAATTTTATTTCTTGCCACTTTGGATTGCAAGTTACTGTTATAAATAAATCTAGTCCACCACACTTTCTCATGATAGCTATTGCATCTTGATAATGCTGTTGTATATATCTGAATATTCCAATTATGTAGATGGTAGTGTATAGAGATTTCAATCTTTTTCTTTTTTTTCTTAATCTTAAGAAATATTAGAAGCTCTGTTAGCTACTGCATCGAGTAAGCCTTCGTAACATTCAATTCTTAATTGTTTTTGGTTGTTTCTCAAATAATTTTGACGATTATGTTCTATCATAATATAAGAATAAATACAGATGAAGCCCACACATGCTGCTATTTACGAGAGAGATAGATACCCACGCTCGGTTCTGTGTCTCTTTCTACCTGAGCACCAGAGCAGTACGTAAACATAAGCAGTCTATTTCGATTATGTCTATGGGAGAAACTAGGACATAAAGAGGTCTTTCTGGGTCTGTGGGTCTGTTCTTTTGAGAATATGCTCTAAAATCTGTTTAGCATTGACGATGGTTGCTTAAGTAACGTGAGTGCGAGGAAGACAATGTTATATAAGTGTGATATATATATATATATATACATATATATATAATGTATACGCCATAGTATCACAAAACTCTATAGAATTAATCGAACATGTTGCAGTATAAATTTCGATGATTACGGACAAGAAATAATTCGCAGTCGGTGTGAATGAAAATAAAATGTTAACATATAGTACGTATTTTTGTGTTGGGGCGGTTGGGGTCTGTAGTAAATAACACTTGTTAGGCTTTAAGGTGGCTCATAACCTTTTTGAAAGTCGGGCCATTGCACCCAAATTGAAATCTATTGTAGAATATGACTCAACGGATGTACATTTAAAATTTCA
>JAPYYV010006777.1:0-13998 GCA_030522625.1 Copidosoma aretas | reverse complement strand
ATTCTGGCACCACTTTATCTTCTAAGAGACTTAATGCTATGTCTGCCAATATCGGGCTACAACAACCACCCATAGGGCAGCCTATAAGTTGTTTGTAGTGTTTTTGGTTGAATGCAAAATATGTGGAGCTAAGGAGGAACCTTAAACCATGCAAAAACTCTTCCTTTGACATGTGTAAAAATCCTCTCAAAAGTTCCCACTTTTTTGAAACGCCTTGTAATATTAAATCATGTAGTAGGTTAATGTATAAAGACACAACGTCAAGTGAAATTAACTTATATTCATATGGCACAACGGTGCTTTTCAGTATGTTATTTAATTCATAGCTATTTTTTAAAGAGTAGTCAGATTTAGGTATATTTGTTGATAATACTTTTGATAAGATGTTATCAAAAATGTAAAGAGGGAAACCAATGCTAGAAATAATAATTCTGGCAGGAAAAGTATCTTTGTGCACCTTGATCGTCCCATATGCTCTAGCCACCATGGAACTATCAACTTCAATAAAGAAAATTGTTGGAGGTTAACAGAGCTGCAAGGGTAATGAAAGAAAACGTAAAATGTTTTCAGTTGGAGAATGGGAAATTTTGGTCAACATCTAAAAGATATGTATAAAATGTGCTGTGAAAAAAAAAAAAAACAAAAAAAAATGTGAAACATTTTGTTGGAGGTAAAGTGAGCTGCGAAAGTGTTGCAAGAATATGAAATTTTTTGCGACGATAGTTTTGGTTGAGCGGATGCGAGCAGAGAGGAAGAGGTTCAAGACACACTTGCGTAAGAAAATATCGTTGACTCGTTCTTATCGATCTTGGCTGATTTAGCTTTATGAACCACTGGGATGCTGCTTTGACTGCTACTGCTGACCCTCGAGTTGTTGCTTCCTTGGCGACTGTCGTAGAAGTGAAAAATTTTATTTGCACCTCAAAGGGAATCACGAGCGATTTGTTTTCACACAC
The DNA here is from genome assembly GCA_030522625.1 of Copidosoma aretas. Classification (NCBI taxonomy): domain Eukaryota; kingdom Metazoa; phylum Arthropoda; class Insecta; order Hymenoptera; family Encyrtidae; genus Copidosoma; species Copidosoma aretas. Next base: position 13,042 of record JAPYYV010006777.1, on the reverse strand, counting down.
GCGCATGTGCGTATTAGGTGTGAAAAGTTTAAATGTAGAGGACAGTTTCCTCTACTTATAAATTTCGCAAAGTGATGTTCCACTGCAGTTTCACCCCCACTCATGAATTTTTGCATGCATTTGAAGAAGAGTGATAGTAGTAGTATTGGTCGTTTCCTTTTCTAGTACTAAAATTTGTCGGAGTAGCTGTTCGACTCCCTATAAAAGGAAGCTAGCCTCTCTGAAAGTTAACATTCAACGTCATGTCTCGCACTCGTTCAATCCAAGGAACTCTAACTGATATATAACCTGTTGAAGTAGAAGTATGTGAGGGCCTATTCTACGAGTCTTTGCCAGCGACCCAGAGGGATCCATCATCATCAACAACAGATGACTGCATGCTGTCGTTGCCAGCAACAGGGGCATCATTAGAGGTTGATCAAATAGATCAGCATCTGCAAGGTGGTGGCAACGAAGAAGACGACTTGTTTTGGGAGTCATTTGCTGCTCATCCTTTAGCGCCGTTATTCTTGGATTTGCCTTTGCCGCTGCCAACACTATTGAGTCCCACTTCCTCATTCACGGAGATGTTCGATATGCATCCTGCAATGGCTAGACGTCAACCCGTATTGCCTCTGACATCGTCGACAGCATCATCATCGATGACGCCGCGGTTGCTCATTGACTTGCCCTCCGATGCATCGCCACCAGCTGCATCTCTGCCTGATAGATCACCGTTATCAACTACGCCAACATCGACGGTAGCTGCATCATGAACCCATCTCTTGATGACGCCGTAGTTGATCATCGACTTGCCCTCCGATGCATCGCCACCAGCCGATGCTCCGCTCGCTGCATTTCCGCCTGATAGATCACCGCTCGCTGCCTCGACACCTACTAGATGGCCGCTGGCTGGATCACCGCTCGCTGCATCTCTGCCTCATGGATCACCGCCGGCTGCATCACCGATCGCTGCATCGCCGTCTGGTGCATCACCGTTGATAATCGATATCTTAATACCCTTACCCTTTAGGACTTGTCGACGCATGTTCTCGATTTTTCAACTACCAATCGAACGCAGCAAGCTTCAACGGTATCACTGATCGATTTAACAAATTCGCCACCCATCGCCAGTAGGAAAAGGAAAAAAAAGAGTGATATTCATGAAATAAAGGAAAAATCTCGTCAGTATTTATCATTTGAAAGATAATATTCTTGTCACTGCGTTATAAAAAAAAAACTTATTTTGTAATGATTCTTATTTTGTTTAAGATTTTGCAATTCTTAGATATTACATTTTTAATTCAAAAAAAATCGTTTGAGATAAAATTAACAAATGAATGTTTCAAGACTTATTCATTCCTACAAATTCCATTCCTTTATACAATTCACCAACTAAAATTAAGTGTACATATATACAAAAGTGTTAATAAATATTTATGTCTGCGCGCTTGATGAGGTAAAAATTGTTGATTTTACCTCACAGATAAGAGCGTATGGTTGGGGCTCTTATCCATACATATCACTTTGTTTTACAAGCTGCGCGAAGAGGGGAAGCTGTGCCTAAATCGTCAGATGGTTCGATATCATACCATTCAACAATTCAATGTTTATATATATATATATATATATATATATGTATATATATATATATGCCCTCGCTTGGAGAGGCAAAAGCTATTGGTTCTACCTCACATGTACTAGCGTATGGTTTGTGCTCTTATCCACACACACATACACACACAAGATAACCCTTGCGCTCTTATAGGCTTAGCAGAGAGGGGAAGCTGCATATTCATACACTTGGACATCGATCGCTGTGTTAGAGCACACTTTCGTCCGTTCGTGTACAGTCACGTGAGCACTCAGAGGGTGGGACTGTGCTGGAATCGGCGTGTGCTGAAAGCGGCGTAGTCTACCTACTCACATGCCTTTGCAAACACCCCCCCTCCACTTACCACAGTATTGGGAAGAGAAAAAAAAATTTTTCTTGTGGATCTCAAAATATTTAACATTTTAAAAAACATTTTGTTTTTTACGTTTTAAATTATTTGTTGGGTCTGGAAAGGGCCGATTGTTTTTAAGTCTGTCTGTCTGCTTATTTCGTCTGTGTGCCAACGTCTCGTTTCGTTGGCGACACAAGGTCGACGCAAATTATTTTGCGTCACTTTCTCAGGGGTCCGTCGTCGTCATCACTGTCGATAGTGATGACTTCGTCTTTGAAATCGTCTTCGTCGCTGTCCTCGTCGCTGTCCTCGTCGCTGTCCCCGTCGCTGTGGTCGACGTCTGAGTCCTCCTCGAACTCTCGAAGCTGCTGCCTGGCTTCTTCCAGCGGCAGTCCTAGCCGTGCTAGAAAGAAATCTTCATCAGGAGGCAGGTTGTTGGCCTGTGCCTAGATGTTGAATGCCATCTGAAACTCAATGAGCGGGCTGCTGGGAAGTGGAGGGTTCTTCCTTATTCTTACGAGTTTCCGCTCGAATCTCTACGTGAAGGAGTTCTCGGGAGAGCTCGGCTATTCATACTGCTGCTACAGTTGCTGTTCTGACATGTTGAATGAATCAAATGCGTAAAAGAGCTCTCTTCTATAAGCTTTCCCGTTGCTACTCCGAACATTACCCCCACCATGCTCATATCTACTCCAAAAGTTACCCCCACCAGTGCCTGCGTCGGAGTAGCAACTGAAAAGTTTATATAAGGGAGGGAGGCTCTTCTGCACTCGCGTGTTATTTGTAACTCAGACGTCGCATAGACTGACGAGATTTTTCCGGGCCCCTCAGACGTCACATAGACTGACGAGCTGGTACTTCTCGTCACAGTCCCCCGCTGCTGCTCATCGTCCACCGGATGCTGCTCAACCGGATGCTGCTCCTCATCGTCGACGCTGTTCACCGCTGCTGCCCACCGGCGTTGCTGCTCCTCATCGTCGACGCTGTTCACCGCTGCTGCCCACCGGCGTTGCTGCTCCTCGTCCACCGGTGCTGCTGCTTTTATCGTCGTCGCTGTCGTCGTGCCGGTATTTTTTTTTTATGCCATAAAGGCAGAATTTTTTTTTCCATTTTGGTGCCGTAAAAGCTAACATTTTCACGCTGAAACGGCCGATTTTTTTTCTGATGCCGGAAAGGCAAACAACCAGCTATTTAAAGAGGCACAAATTTAAAAACTAGGTGTATTACACGCGTCGAGTCTGCGCTCTTCGTTACCAGTCTTTTAAGAGCCATGTTTGATTTTTTTTTCTTGTTTTCTAAAATCCAATTTTTTACTTTAAAATTTATGACAGTCATTTTTGACTTTCTAACGTTAAGATACAAATTGTAAAGTAAAGAAAAAAATTTCCCCTCGGTCAGGCTTTAACCCCGGCTCTCGGCGAGACAGTTAGGCAGGCTACCGTCTGCGCCACCGAGAGCCCTATAGCTCTTTGCAGTTACAGCACTATTTCAAAGTGCACATTTTTTTTAATAAAAATAAGAGTGAGCTCTTGAAGCCGCTTCTTAGTTCTGCGCTCTCGGCAGCCTGAAGGGGGTAAAAAATTTATGCCACGGTAGGGATAAAAAATGTACGCGCTGGAGGGGGTAAAAATCTGCTTGTCCAACAGCACGAGGGAGAAAATTTACCCGGCCAACAGATGGCACTGGAGGGGATAAATTTTTCTCGGCCGACAGATGGCGCTGAAGGGGGGTGAGCCAGAACCGGCAAAAGCCAGTACCGGCTTACCTACTCATGAGATTTTTTTTTGCTGAATATATTGGGAAAATTATCAATGTATAGCGCCTAAGTGCTTTATTAAAAAAAAAATATTTGGTACATATGTCAACAATGTGTAAGCTTATCAAACTTGATATTTATCTACAATAACGTTGACGTCAATATTCAAGATCCTCGATATATGTATAATCTGTAGGCTTATCAAACTAGATATTTATCCAGAATAACCTTGACGTCAAGATTCAAGATCCTCTAATATACCTAGATAATCGGAAGAAAAATGGCTTTGAATCTTAATCCTGATAAATTCAACCAACTAATAACTAATTGATTGACATAAAAGCAGGAATCTTACGGAGCAGAAAATTCGTCTCGTACTTATTTGTAGAAAAATGATGATTTTTTTTCAGGTCGTCTCGTTTTACTGTAACAAAACAACAATATCTCATTTTTCATTAATTTTTTTAAAAACAAAAAAAAAACAATTGTTAGGTCTCCTGGGAAAGATACATTGTATTTAGTAATTCTATTTTGTTTTGCTTTCTTTGTTGCAAATAATCACAACTTATAATTTTCATTACGTCGTATTCCGTAATAAAATAAAAACATAATAATTTTTCTCTGATGTTTCCATAACTATACTAAAACATATGTTGGAGCACAATTAATTTTTTATCGTAAAATTTTTTGAAGCATGCACTGGCGCTTGTCCATCATTATTCCCTTTTTGCCTTTCGCCTCCTCCTTAGTTAGTGCTTTCAGCCAGCGCGTACGTATACAGACACTTATACACCAGCAGACCCACTATAGATATACAAGAAGTGCCTCACTCCTTGGCACACGTTGTGCGCCAACTCCTAACATCGTAGTTAAGACTTTTACTAAAGCCCTAGAGAATGATAAAAAGTTTTAAAAGGATTATCTCTGTTCTAATTTTAACTCATAAAAGATCGGATAATAGGGTACAGTAATTTCAAATATTTCAGCCGATAGAATAATGAAATGTTTAAAATATTCATAATACTACACTTTCTAGGCTTAGTAAAACCCAATTATAAAGGAAGCTTTCCCCTTCTGTACGCAATTCGTAATATTATTCGAGTCATTGTTTAACATGCTACAGTAGTAAGACATAGCAGTACATGAAAGATGTATTTTCTGTGACAAAGAAACAAATAATTCCATAACATTTTGCAACACTGCATAAGCGCATATTCTTAAATAAAAAATTTTTTTTTTAATTTCAATTCTTGTGAGTTGTTTGATTGTTAGTAAATTTATTCTCAATCTACATAATTTTGGATGGAGTCACTGAAATAAAATTCCATCGAAATATATCTAAATGACCAGTTATATGCAATTGATAGTACAAAAATAGGTTTTGTGAGTAAACCTTTGCATTTGACTTGTGTGTTTGGGCTTATATTACAAATATTAAAATATACATTAAAAACAATGCAAATAATCAAATAAAAACTATTTAATTAGACTATATTGTAATAAATCAAGTGCGAGATTATTTCTTGTTTATAATGATACTTTTTTTGGATATACTTGTATACAGAAGACATTAGAATATTAAAACAATAAATTTATGATTACTACTATACAAAGCTTACCAGTTCACTGAGACTATATCGTGCCACAAAAATAGCTAGCTAAAATTTTGTGATCACTTACTCTTTTTTTATTTCTATTATTTAAATTGTTCATTACGCATTTTTTGGGTTATCAAAATTAGAACGGAAAATTTTTGGTCAAATAATAGAAGTCTCACATGCTTTTTTTATGCTTAGTAGAATATTGATTTTAAACTGTGCAAAGGAATAAGATAAAAAGTGCTTTATATAATTATTTTAAATATTTCCTTATACAAAAATTAATGTAACTAACTTTGATTTGATTCTATATTTTTTAACCTATGTTTGTAATTTGTCGTTACAAATTAAGGAACATATGTATTAACTGTATGATTTGATAAATGTTCGTTGTTCAAACAAATTCTTCGTAATTTTTCCTTAGCCTTTAGTTTTACACGCCTTGTTCATTCTTAACTTTCTTACAGTTTTATAACTTTAATAAATAATTATTTGATTTAATTTTTTTCATAAAATGTAACTTAATAACTTCAAAATTACCGGATTGAATAATATCATCAAAAAAAAAAAAAAAAGCACACTACAACATATCATAGATTTAGATAATTTAATCAAATAAATTTGAATTTTTGAAGAACTAATTATTTAATAGATTGCTGAAGAGTCTTGTATTTGTCTCTAGCCCATCGCAAGAAAGTATTAAGTTTATCGCAAAATACTGTTCGCTTTACTTCTAGTTTGTCGCAAAACAGTATTATTATTATCTCTGGCTTATTGCAAAAAAGTCTCATGCTAGTTGTAATATAATTTCTTATTTATTTGTAACTCGCCACTAGAAATTCTAAGATTCATCACACAATATCCTTAACATTTTATCTTATCTGTTGCTTAATAGACTTATCTTTATTTCTAATTAGATGCAAGAAATTTCTGATTTGTTCGCCAAATAGTCTTATATTCTTAACTAGTTCGTCGCAAGGAAGTAAAAATTTTGTTAAAAAATAGTAATTACTTTTAGATTAAAGGTCAATATTCGTACCTTGCTTTCTGATTCGTTGCAAACAAGTTTGAAGTTATTTGCAAAACATTTTTAATTTTTTCTAGTTTGTCTTGTTTTTTTCGCAAAGGATTTCTAGTGTCGGTACTAGATAGTCTTTACTTCATTCCTGGATCGTTGCTAAATTTCTTTTCTTCGTAGCAAAGTAAGACTAAGCATAGTTTAAATTTATCGCAGTACATGAAAAATGATCTTAGGTCCACCGTCAATAATCTACAATTTTCTTAAAGTTATTCATTAGTCTGCAAATAACTATGAAATTAGTTGCGATAAATTGTCTTGTTAAGATGCGGTTTAATAAAAAGTGTCATGTCTTATAACCGCTAAATGCAAAGAACAATATAGTAACCATATACAAATTTTGAAATAATACACTACAGAAGTAAGTGAAAGTAAGGCAAATACGGCTCCGTGGAATAACGAGGGTACTAAAATTTGATATTACGTTTCTAATTTAGATGGTAATTATCGCAGCAGTTTCTGTCTAACTTATTTGATCGACTAGTATATAAGTATGTGTGCCACCTTTTGGCTAGTAGCAGACCTACTGGTTGCTACTAACATACGTCAAGCATTTTTTTATGCAGTTGTTATGCCTATCAGGGCGGTACAATATGGCAGCCTGCACTATTAAAAAAACACTGAGAACAGGTTTAATTTTCTTACTAAAAAACCATAATTCTTAAATATCAATTTCCAAACATACGTGTGATCGATATAGTTTCTATTACTCAACATTACCAAAAGGTTAGCTTCGATGTTGAAATCCGCGCCGATAAATGAATAAAGATCAAAATAACAAACGATATAATTAGGCTACGTATAAATATGTGGCCTCAAGTAGAAGTTAAAACAGCAGGTAAGCACAACATTCAGCCGAAGCGCAGCAATAAATTTAAGCTGTTTTGTGGCTCCAATAACTGCAGGCAAGACAAATCGAAACAAATAAAAACACTAATGGCTGTTTCTGTCGAATCTTTTTTTTATCCTCTGACAACCTAACTCTTCTCTTTAGTAGGAGCCATTTCAAGCCCTTAATATGATACAAAAGGTATAGTTATGATATCATTACAGATACTCAATATATAATGTTTCGTAACAAATAGAGCGGAGCTGTAAAGTGCGCGACATTTCAAACATTGAACATAGATGTATATAGAGATAGGGAACAAAGTTATTAATATTATTTAAGCAAAGGTAGATATATCTCTTAAAAATTTTTATTTAAATCATCACAACCAATTATTTTATTACAGTGATCAATTTTTTCTATAAACATTATTTCTAAAAACAATCTTTTATAATAATAAAGTGCCCTGTGTCACACTGGTGCTGATATAAGGTTCATTTTACACGTTTCTGCTTAATATGCCTTTTATATTCATTTTTCCTAATACTTAATTTTCGACCAGTCGGGCCAACATAATAAATACCACAAACTGCGCAGATTTTTTCATAAACTGCATTAATATATTTCAGTTTTTTTAACAATATGTATTTTTACAATTTGTATTTGCCACACATATTGTTGATAGACAGTCCGTTGATTTTTTGGAACCAAAGGCCGATACAATAATTCTACTACTACGTCTAAAAATAACAAACATTCTTCTACTAAGGCAAAAAAAATATACGTGACCAACAGTAATACAGCTAAGAAAAAAGATATTTAATGCTAGACCCTTACACGTAAGCTCATTAATTAATTCAAATAAATTAAAATTTATGCACCTAAAACTATATCACTAAGCTAACACGTCCAATTACAATTTTTATTAATAAATGATTTATCCATTAATTAAAAATTATTTCAAAAGAAAGAAAAACTATGTATCAAAAGCTTCTTCAGAAATATGACAGAAATAAAAACATATATAGGAAGTCAGAACTGTTTATTTTACAGTGTAAAAAAAATTGTATTTGTCTTTATAACAAATTAAAGACACAGAAAATGAATGTTTAAAGTGTCGAAGGTGCATCAAAATTGCAAAAGTAAGTTATAAAAATAAGCAGACATTAAAAGGATATGTAATCGTCTCATACAGCACAGCGAATTCTACAGCAAATTGCCGGTCGATAGCACTGGTAGGGCTAGTCCGCTAGCCTATTACGCGCTACAGCGCAAGGTTATTCTAAGAGTTCAAACAGCCGCGAGAAGCTATAAAACTTGGAAGAGCAGTATTTTTTACGTAAATATTTTTATGCGTTAGCAGAAAACAGTGTCTTCACGCTAATTTTAGGATTTTCTGAGGTTTTATAATGATACATATAAAATCTGTCTTTAAAAGATCTAAATTATACTTTTGTTTTCAATATATAAGATTTTCTCTACAGAATTTTCATATATAATCATGAATTTTAGTTATATAATTATGAATATCGCTATTTTATCTATCATCATTATAGGCAAATGATTTATTTTCAGAAAACTATTATCATCGTCATTCATATTTAGTCAATAAATACTTAAATTATAAGTGCATTAAGCTTATGTTCAAAGCAATGGGAGTTCATCAATAACAATGTAATGTGAATCTGTCTTTAATAATATAAATGTACATCTTTCTAACTGCAGTCCGCCCTTAACATGATAGGATACATTTATGTGGCCCTGATCGGTAAGCTCTTAATCTGGTAGAAAAAAAGAAATTATTCCATATTTATTTCAGGCCCTTTTCATACTCACACAAAAATGCTCAAATGATCAATAGTTTTAGCCTTTCAACGTCTGTTTTAGGAAAAGCTGATGTTATTATATGGGCGTACACATATACGTTTATGTATAGTCTAAGATTATGTTAGCCATTGTCGGGATAAAACTGGCACAGTTTAAAGCACCTAGCTGCGGCTTCAAGAAGGCGGTGAGCCAGCCAAGCTGGGCCTAAGTTTTGTCCTGTTAGTTCTTTTTATGCTTTACCAAGTTGGTTCTAATATACTATGAGGGCCCTGCACAACTTTGCGTTAAAATAATTTTTGAAGTTTTTTCCCAATAAATTTATATCTGCAACTAAATGAACTTTGAAACATTCTTATTTTAAAACGATTTTGCTTTTAACAACCAACCCCTAAAAAAAAGAAACATGTAATAAATCGTAACGATAGACATTAGAAACTTTTATTAACGACAAAGGTCATCTGAGGATCCAAATGACCCGGGCAAAAATCTTTAAAATTTCTGCTGGCTTATTAGACGGAAAATATTTACTCAAAAGACGTAAGTTTGAGAGCATTTGATTTTTATTGTACTACCGCTTGATTTGGTTAGATCGGTAAATCCACTAGTCTTGAACTTCTAGTACTTATTTACAAATTTTTTTATTTAATAATAAATTTGAAGATAAATGCTATCGTCATCTTAATTCAAAATCTATGTATTAAAGAACAATCATATAATACAGCAAGAATTATAGTAACTCCATCATTATAGTACCACATTTAATTTACAATCGTTTAGACACACAGAAAATAGTAGCTTTTTAGTAGAAAGCAAATAAGGCTTTGACCATATGTCTTATTGATAGTCATAAAAAAAGCTAATTGCAAGAAAAATTTTTTTCTACATATAACAAAAGGTACAGAGGATTATGTTCTGGGGTCTGATGTTCTTCCTAAAATGAAAGCTCTATCTCTAAATTTTTTACGTCTGATAACTTCATTTTCAACGTTGTACTCTAATAATGAAGTCACTCTAAGTCTTGATGCGTTACGTAATCGTTCTTTATTGCATAGATTTCTTATTAACATGACAATAGTATTAGTTTTTAAATTCATTAATAAATAAATAAATTTGTTGATTAGGACCAGAAGTTCAAGAATAGTGAAAAAACCGAACTGATTAAATAAAGCGATAGTACAATAAAAATGTAACGCTTTTAAATTCAAGGCTCTTGGGGGAACATTCTAAGTCTAATGAGCAGCAGTAGTTTTAGAGGTGTCAGTCCTGGTTGTCTGGATCCTTAGATGACCTTCGTCGTTGATAAAATTTTCTGAAGTCCATCATTACGATATATTGTACTAGTATAAACCTTTTTTTTAAGGTTTGGTTGTAAAAATTAGAATTCATTGAAAATAAAAATTTTTAAAGTTCACGTCGCAGAGATACACTTATAAAGAAAAACTTTTTGAAAAATGATTTAACGCAAAGCTTTGCAGAAGGTCCTGTATTGTATCAAAATAAACTTGTAGAAGCATTAAAAACTAACAGGAGAAAACTTGGGCCCAGCGTGGCTGGCTAACTGCCTACTCATGGCCGCAGCCAGGTGCTTAAAATTGATCAAGTTATAGCCTGACAATGGTTAATTTACCCTAAAACTATACATATGTTTATGCCCATATAATAATAATAGCATCTATTGAATGAGACGTTGATCAACTAAAACTAATCAAACTTTTGAGCGTTTCAGCGTTATTGCGTAAATATTAAAAGATCCTTATAAAAATTGGTAAAAATGATGTATTTTTACCATGTTATGGGCTAACTCTAACCGGAAACGCATACATGTATCCTACCATATTGAGGGCGAACTACGATTAGGATTATGTAGATTTATATTATCAAATACAGACTAGCTTTATATTACTACAGATGGACCTAAATTTCCCCGACCATAAGCTCAATGCACTTATCATTTCAGTAATTCTCGACTTATTATAAATAACTATGGATATAGTTTTACAAAAAAAATTAATTAAGCCGATTCGATTAAATTATTATAGGAATTAAATGTAGTCGTTCATAAAATCCTATTTTAATCAAGAATTAAATTCAGCTATCAACATAATCATTAAAATTAAGATTAAATTAACAATTATATTCATAATCGTTAAAAATGATACTTTATTTACAATCAAGCGAATTATTTTCTTTTGTCCATATCCACTACATATCATGTAGTGTGTTGATCATGTGTTATCTTATAAAGCTCTTAAATATCTGATGGTCGTTACATGTCTAAGTGAGATTTTGTAGATATCTTGTGTCGAAGAACTCTTACAGAGAGAGGAGTCACTTAGTGATAAAAACTTTTTTACTTTATGATAGGTTGTCTCGTTAAGCCAGGTATGTTTGTAAAAGTTGAAAGTCATTTTTTTTTTTGATAACAGTATAGGATACTGTAATGATAAGATTCTGAAAAAAGACATTGATCAACTTTAGTAGGCATGTGCCAGGACTCAAACGATTTTATTTCTTCCGAAATATTTGGTTACACAACGGAAGATTTTTACGCATAGCAAAAATGAGCATAATACTTGTTCACGGTTACATAAACATTCATTTTTGAATGAATAAATTTAAAGAAATGAAATTTATTTGCTAATTAAATAATTTAAATTGAGATTCTATTAAAAAATTAATTAAATCGTTAATTAAAGTGAGATCCAATTAGGAAATAAATTTAACTGTCAATCAAAATAGTATACAACTAAATCTTATTTTGATTAGCAATTTCATGTTTTTTTGTCATTGTTTAATGAAAAAATAAATAGATGTAAAATCCTCTGTTTAACGAAACATAGAATTCTCTGCTATCGATGTTGATAGTTTCGTAATTAAATAGGCTTTGCTTTTCTAAGTTTTTTATAATTTTAGCATATTTGAAACCAAAAATCCGTAAGATTTACTGCATGATATTACATTTACACAATCAAAAACCTATGTTAAGTAACGCATCCTTGTCTTTGATTTACTCGGAAACCGTACTGTTGATCACCCCAAAAGTTTAACACGACTCGTCGAACAACCCAATAAACGGGTCTTAGTAGTTTTTTTGACTTTCGCATTAATTTTTTTTTGGGCTGACAATGGTTAACTTACCGTCAGACGGTGCATGTACTTATATGCTTGTGCCCATATAATAACATTAGCTTATCTTAAATTAGACGTGGAAAAGCTATAACTAATCAAACTTTGAAACTATTCAGTATTTTTTCATGGTCATGAAAAGGGCCCTATAAAAATAGGAAAAAATGATTTTTCCTACCATGCCGAGGACGGACTGCAATCAAAAACACATACATGTATGCTAACATGCTTAGGGCAGACTTCAATTAGGAACATGTACATTATTATTACTGAAGACAGATTTGCAGTAAGTTATTATGGATAGCCTTTATTGCCTCAACGCTAAGCCAAATGCACGTATGATTTCAGTAGTTATTGACTAAATATGAATGACAATGCTAATAGTTTAACGAAAACTAATTATAGAGAATATAGTAATAATACCTGAAATTACAGTATTCATATTCATACACCGAAAATGTATAATTATAAGTATACAAGCTGTGAGAAGAATTTTTTATATTAACGTCAAGTATTATTGGAATTTTTAGTAGATGGATCGTATATGTATCATTATTGACCTTAAAGGAATTCTGGAATTATCGCTAAGACAACCTTTACTGCTGATGCCTACAAATACCTACACGCAAAATACGGCTCTTGCAAGTTCGAAAGCTTCTCTTGGCTTTCATCCTGCTAAGATTATCTGTGCTCTAGGGCACTCGATAGGGTAACGGACTAGCCCTACTAGCCCTATGTTCCAGCTATTAGCCATGTGTGTTAATCTGAAACATCATTATCTGCAGATTAAAAAACCGCTGTGCCGTATGAAATAATTACATATCCTCTTATTGACTGCTTATTATTATAACTTTTTTTTGGAATTTTAATGCATCTCTGACAATTAAAATAATAATTTTCTGA